>VXAA01004163.1:0-82835 GCA_013399115.1 Anseranas semipalmata | reverse complement strand
CGGGGACTTCACCCGACAGCCATGATTTTTCAAATATGACGGAGAGCGGTTCGGCAACCACATCAGCCATCTCCCTCAGCACCCTGGGATGTATACCATCTGGCCCCATGGACTTATACACATCCAGTTTCATTAGGCGGTCCTGGACTTGTTCCACCGTCACAGTGGGAGGGAGTCCGCTCGTCTCACCCTCTCCTCGAGGTTCAGGGTCCCGACAGACATAGGAGACTTGACCACCAGTGAAGACCGAGGCAAAGCGCTTATTGAGTACCTCAGCTTTTTCATGTCTGAGGAAGCCAGT
The DNA here is from genome assembly GCA_013399115.1 of Anseranas semipalmata. Lineage (NCBI taxonomy): Eukaryota > Metazoa > Chordata > Aves > Anseriformes > Anseranatidae > Anseranas > Anseranas semipalmata. Next base: position 82,534 of record VXAA01004163.1, on the reverse strand, counting down.
TCTCCCTTTTTGTTTATCAGAGGGGGAACACTCTCCTTGGCCTGTCTCTTCCTGCCTATGTATCTGTAGAACCCCTTCTTGTTATTCTTCACATCCCTTGCCAAGTTCAGCTCCATCTGTGCCTTGGCTTTCCTGATCCCATCTCTACACATCCAGAAATGTCATTCAGCATCAAATGCCAAGATGCCACAGAAACACCTCTGTATCAAGGCTGGTTGTGCAAGATGAAATATCATTGTGCAAATAATACTGTGTATTTAAAAGCAATGCATTTAAGAAGGAGGGTGGGGGTAAATATATAATCTCCTTGGGCTGAATTGTTCAACTATTCAGGAGGTGAATGCATCTCCTGAAGCATTNGCCCATCTCTACACATCCAGAAATGTCATTCAGCATCAAATGCCAAGATGCCACAGAAACACCTCTGTATCAAGGCTGGTTGTGCAAGATGAAATATCATTGTGCAAATAATACTGTGTATTTAAAAGCAATGCATTTAAGAAGGAGGGTGGGGGTAAATATATAATCTCCTTGGGCTGAATTGTTCAACTATTCAGGAGGTGAATGCATCTCCTGAAGCATTCTCTGAGTTTGCACTGAAATGCCTACCATGGAGAGATAAGGGATATTATTGCCTGTGTGAGGGGTACTCGGTAGTCAATAGAATATGTATTTGCAGGGATCATATAACATAGGCTTTGCTAGCCAGTGCAAATAATCTTCTAGCCTGAAACCAGGGAATGAGCTGCCTAATGGAGTGGAGCTCTCCCCTGATACAAAATATGTGGGAATATTGCACTGAAAAGTGGGAGGACTGGCTCTTGCCTGTCCTGTGAGCCTCCTCACACTTGGAAACATTCAAGATAAAGGTTAGATCAGGCCTTCCCCGGGATCAAAAATCTCTTCATGAGGAAATGGGAACACTCGAGAGGATGAGAACAGCTGAACAGATAGCAAGGTGAGGCAGGAGCACCATTGACATGTGGTGCAGACTGCTGACACCTCCATCCCCCTGCAACACTTGGTCCCTCATGGTCCCTGAGAAAGGCTGAACATATCCAAGTGGATGTTAGACCTGAGATTAGAAACTCAAACCAAATCCACCAAATGAATATGCACCAAAGTGTACGTACACACACCAAAAGCATTCAAGCATCTCAACCTGCTTCCCTCATTTAGCAGCATTCTCATGGAGTGAGGAGGAGGACAAGCTCCCATAAAAGTGGCTTTGGAGGAACTGAGGGCAAGGCAACAGAGAAAGATTGTTCCTATACCACACCATCACCCCCTCCTTCAATGCCTTCTTTGCTTCCTATACACATAGGCATTACGATCTCCAGGGCTGTGAGATGGTACATCTCATGGATAGAATATTCATTCCCCTCAAAAACCTGTTTCTCCTGTTCTCACCTCTGGGAAGTTTAAACCTAGAAAGTTCATCTGAGAGGATTATTTAAAGAAGGGGTTGTTTACTCCTCTCCAAATGGTGGCTTGTTTATGCAGCAGAAAAGCCTCCAGCAGTTTCAGACGTGGGCTGCAGATGGCAGGATTGAACAGCAGACTCGTTTCGAAGACCTGAACTCTGGCTTGCTCTCCAAACCAGCAAAAGCAAATGCTTTCATCCAAGAGGCCAAGATAATTGCAGCGTCTTGTAGGTGTGCCATGTGATACAATGTGCACAGAAAAGCACCAAAAGTAATCAGTTTCTGGGCAGCTCCTGTTTGAAGAATCATTAAATAAATTAGGATTTCTTGGTCTGGAAAAGAGATGATGAAAAAGGAGGCAAGAAAAACTTAGAGGACATAGCAGGTATGTAAGAAAGACTGTTGTCTCTGTTATACATGAACCAGGAGCAGCAAATAGATCAATTACTAGTATGTTCAAATAGATAGAAGGAGATGGTGCTTTGCCCAGACTGTAGGTGGTGGGTCTCATTTCCACATGACGGTGTTGTGGCTGCCAAACCCTCGCAGCTCTTTGAAAAGCAACTGGACAACTTCACGGGAGAAGACTCAGTCAAGGGCTACCATGCTCAAAGGCATCTCCTCTAGTTCAGGAAGAACTCAACCTTTTGCATGAGAAAAGTCGAGCCTGTGACCCAGCTACATTGCCCAAGCTCTAGTGCCTTCAAGTGCAGAGCAAAGCTGGAGAAAGCAAACCCTGGGATCAAAATGGCTTTCCTACCACAATGTCTAGTTAGTGGATGTAGATCTGCAGATCTGTGAAATGGCAAGGAGGAATGGGAACAGGAGGGAAAGGGGGCTCAGTCCAGCCTAATGACCTCCACCGTCCTGCAGGTACCTTTTTGGAGTTAAATATTTGAGATAGTGCCTTTCTCAAAACCTATCTTCCCTTTGAGGAAAAGCAACTCTTTCCCCTTTTTAATTAGGCTTAAATGGCAACATGGAAACAGCCCTAATTTGCAGCCTTTTCCTGGCAGTGCTAGATTTCCTGTTTGCTGTTTAAATACCACCAGCATGGCGGGAGTGATGATACCAGCAGCTGTTAAAGCCAATAAAGGAAGAAGAGCAGGATCTTGGTACTACACTGCAGCTGTGAAGAGCAAGGCTGACCAGCTAGTAACACAGGGTGGTTTGTTTTTCTTGAAATGATGATGCCCTGGTGGTTAACAACCGGATAATAGGAAATGATGATCATCAATTGCTCAGGTCCATTGGCATTTTGGCATCAGCCAAAGAACATTGCACACTCCTCCTGTGGACTGGATGTTTGGGTTTTTAGTTTGCTGACTGATCTGGCTTGTCAAGGGGGCTTGGTATTCTTGGCTGCAAACAAATTCCCAGTGTTATAAGGTTACTGCATTTACTATTCCTTAGTAACAGCCAGGCACAATTATGAGTAAATAATTTTTTAAAGTTTTAGATAAAATATATGCAGAGGCAACACCTGATTAAGACCATAGTGTCTACAAGGCTCTTACAGGAAAAACTGCAGCCCTTCTGCTGGCAGCAGGGCAATCTCAGCATGTGAAGCACCTGCAGGAGGTACTTGCTATTTGTGATGACATTCTGTGATGGGAACTGCACTGGCCAGAGGCAAAGTGGGCATCCATTACCTGGAAATAAACTTGAGCAAAGGATAAGTCTAGAGATTTGAGAGATGGGGAACCTCCAAATCCTTTATCACATCATGCATGTGGCCCTGGGGACATAACGCCATGATGTCCCACTGGAGTGTCATTGCACGGAAAATGTAGTAAGCACTAATGTGATACGCTGCAAGATCATTTAGCATCAGTTTTTATTTTGACTATCCAATGAAAGGGACTATTAATGTGGAAATGACTGTCTTTGCTAGTTAATTACTATGGGAAAATTAATAGTTGTACATGCTTCTGATCACTTGCATTTAGCAAAGTTATGCTGGCAGAATAATCTGTTCATCACTTTTTGTCCTGCACCTAGATGAAAAAAAGTCACCTGCACAGCAGGTCTGATCTTTGCTCATGCCGTGTCCTAGATCTGTGCTGTTCACACCTGTTGTCGCATGGGGCTCCTGGCCAAGTGCCTTCGGTACAATCACAAATCAGGACAAGGTGGTGCATTTTCTCCCAAACACCACCAGACACAGGACAGTTGCTCCACCCCACATAGGTGGGGAGAAGAGACCCCATCTGAGCCTTTGGGTTTTGACTGTGGAGAAGGGTCAATCTGGTTCAGCACAGTGTCCACGCAAATGTTCTGAAAGATGCAGGCATGGACACTGAGATTTTTCCCTTAGCAGCATACATTGGCCTTTCTCCAGATCCTTTGTAATCTCCATGTCCAGCGTCTGATTTCTTTTTATCCTAAATTTGCTCAAATCCTGGGTGTAATCCTTTGTTGGGGTGGGGGAGCGTAATTCTACTCATTGAACTACTTTTCCATTATTGCGTTTGCCTGCAGCTAGCTGTCTATCTGTCTTTCTCCAAATCTCTCCCAGTCATGCTGGAATCCACTTACAAACGCATACGCAGGGAGGGACCAGAGGTGGAGCAGGGCTAGGTGATGCTTGTGACTCAGCTGTCCTGTCCTGCTCCACCCCAGCAAAGTGTTTCATTGGCAGGACCCCCTGTGGCAGCTTGCTGCACCTCCAGTCAAGACTGCAGCCATCATCATCAGCAGCAGCAGGGAGGTCTTGTAGTTGTGAGGACCAAATGTAGCTTAGGAATCACTGTCCCTTGCCCTGCCAGCACGCACTGCAGCCTTCTGCCTTGCCCTGAACATGGGACCCTGGGCTGCAGGAGCTGGGTGGGTGCTCCAGGTGGTGCGATGTCCAGCTCAACCGTTCATGAAGAATGAGACGCACAGAGAGCAGAGGGAGCAGCTGCCATAAGGAACTGGTTGTTAAATGCCCTGTTTTAAAGGGTCTTTGGGATGTCAGATTTTTCTACCTCAAGGACATCGAAAATGTGAAATTATCCTCATAACAGTGAAAAAGAACAGCTATGAGAGGCTACAGGCTCTCATTAGGGCCAGGTGGATGCATATAAGCAGGGGTCATTGCAGGGAAAAACCTCAGTCACCACGCTCTCAGCCCCAGCAGGCTGCCACAAGACTTATTGCATGACTTCATACCTACAAGGTGCTACATGTTACCCCCTTTTTCAGCAAAGGGAGCTAAATCACAACCTTTGTCCATTGCAGGAACTTCCTCTCTTTCCCCTCTCATCATTCAGTTGCTCATGTAATCTAAACAGTAAATAATACTTGAAGAGGCTTTCACTCAGTGAAGATACTCTAACAACCTTTGTTCCAGAACATGCTTGAGTGTTTTTGAATGGTGTCGTGAAAACTCTCTGAAGAACAAGGCAGCATTCAAGCTGATACTACAAATGCCTTGAGAGTCAGTTAGATTAATTTCTTTATTGATCTTACCTGAAAACTAAGCACTATAGCAAATAGGTTAAGGCAAATGGATAATAAACATGACAGGCTTCTTACACTTGGAAATGGAGATTACAGTTTTAGGGAAGTCATCTTAATAGCTGTGCAGTGCCAGAATCCCCCAGGGCTTCTCAGCAGGTAAGCTGATGGGCATGAGTTATCATAATATAAAATGCACCCCTTTTGGCAGTCAGTCGGGAGGTGAAAGCCCAGCTCTCACGTGTCTCTGTAGGAAGGAGTTTATGAGGAAGCAATTAAAGCAAGATCAAACAGGTTCCTGTGGATGCTGGGCCAGGCAAGCAGAGGTGGACTTCAGCTCTCAGGAGTTTTGGTCCTGGGGGCAGACCAGCTGGACCAGTACTAGTTTCCTATTTGGTATCCATCTCCAAATCAAAATTTTAAGATTTTTATGAAAAATATCTGTCAGACTCTGCTCAGATACCGACTCCTGTGAGTTCTGGATCCCCAGTGCTTTGCCAAGGGAAGTGGCTACATCTCTTTCTCTAGAGACGACAGGAGGAGCAATGGGAAATGCTTGCTTTGGACCAAATCAGTACTGACTCTGACCTGCAGTCAGGACATGCCTTTTCCTGATGCACCTTGTGCTCTCCTGGGCTCCAGCTAGGCCTGCAATAGCATTACTGAAACATCATGAAAACTGGCAATGAGATTCCCAATGCACTGCTACGTAAAGCTGTTCAGATAAGGAAGTATGATTTTGGCTCCTTGCTTGACTCCACTCAGTAAATCTGTGAAAACTGGCAAATGAGTAATCTCTGCAAATAAGAGCTGTGCTTCATGGGGAGCACCCTCTCCCAGCTCCTTCATGCTGCCCCTTTCTTGATGCAGGAAGCCAGCTCTACCTGCTCTGTTTCAAGCGCAGCTTAAAGGCTTTTTTTTTTTTTTTTTTTTTTTTTTTTTTTCGTGGAGTAGTCTTCATTCCTGACAACCACAACCTGAGCTACTAGTGGCAGGAAAAGACACAGCATCTGTTTTTGAATTGCACAGCTGAGCTTTGCATTTTTAAAGTTTACTACTTAGGGAATGAGAAATGTCAGTATTCCCATATAGTTTTCCTTGGGTAATATTCAAGTCTTCCAGCTGTGGGGATAATTTCTAGCCAAAAAAAGAAACAAAGTTGAATCACAATTTTGTGATCTTTTTGTCCCCCAGGAAAAGATCCCCTGGCTATGCTAAAAGATGCAAGACGTTTCAAGGACATTGATTTGTTAGAGAGAATCTTGCACTGCCTGATCTGGACATCTTCCTGTGCAGGGGAGGAAGGAGTATCCCAGCCTTGGGAGCCAAATCCAAAGCTGGGATCTACTCGATGTACATCAATTTCAAGTTCCTACTTTGGACTGTTTTCCTTTTAAGCACCATCCATTTGATGCTTCTCCCTTGCAACTGCTCTGGACCCTAGGGAACTGGCCCCAGATGGGGGCTTTCCATTGCTCCTTCCTGCTTAGGCATTTGGATGGGAGGGAGGCTGGAGGAATGAGGGGGGTTGATGTAGCAAAGGAATAGAAAATGACTGCTGGGACAGAAATTGCAAAGAGATGCGAAATTTAGAGCTCTGAAGACCCTGTCATTCTCATGAGGAACCCAATGTGTTGCCTCTCAGCAAAGATAGGGCTGCAAGCCTGCAGCATGGTGGGTGAGGGAATTGCAAGGACTAGGGAGCACATTGATCTTCTTACAGAAAAAAGTGAGCAAGAATGACTTCAACAGAAAATTATTTTCTCTCCCTTTGTTTCTGCCTCATAGACAAATATAGCCCTACGTGTTATGCAAAGGCAGTTTTCAAGCGTATTTGGAATGAGCAACTTGGGAGGCAAATTGCTGCTACTTGTCTTCGCCCTTGGTTTTGGGCTTTTATTTCCTCATTTCCTCTTGCCTTCTCCCTTCATGAACAGCATGATATGTCTCTGACAGCCGTTACACCTCAGAGTCAGCACAGCCCGTGCAGCATGTGCATTAAAGCTGGCCCTGGCCCCAGAGCTGTGACAGGCAGCCACCAGTGCATAATTCAAGTGCAAAGAGCTCAAGCCCAGCATGGTGCCCGTCCTGGTACTGGCACAAGGTGAAGTGCCCTCGGGAACATCCAGTTCGTGCCACCTGGCCAAGGCTGTGCTGGAGCTCAACGTAGAGCCAGGAGCCCATCACAGGACCAAGCATGGGCTTCCCTGGACCAAGAGAAGAGGTGGGGCCCTTGAGGAGCAGCCACCAGCAACCACTGTCCATTGTGAGGGCAATGTGAATAACCACTGGTCTTCCAGACATGACCTATGGGGAAAGATGGGTTGAACTGGGGTTAAAAAAGAAGCCAACTGCTTGCCCTGAAGGAAGAAATGCATAGGTTGAATACTAAGACTTTTCTAACAGTAAGCAAATGCTGGACTAGACTGCCTGGTGATCTCTCCAACACCTATCTCTAGGAGCCAGTTAAAAAATATCTGTCCACAGAGACAAAAGCACAGGCAATTGTTCCTCCTGGCAGAGTGATTGCTCAGTGACAGACCAGATGCTTTTCTGGCAGCGCTATTTCTGCATTAGCAAGTGGGATGAAAGCCCCAGTATGAAAATCATTGAACATTTTCGCCTGGAGTCAAAAGGCTGCAAGTGCATGGAGTTGCTTAGAAAAAAATCCACCTTCCTTTGTTTCCTGGACAAGCATGGTGCCAAATGCATGGAAGAGCTTTCTTCTCCACAAAACCAGTCATGTCTGACTTCCAGAAAATCAATCAAATGGGACAAAACTAATGCAAAAAGATCAATCTTCAAACAGAGAGATCGTCTCTTCAATAAACCACAAAAATGCAACAATTACCTTCCCTAAAAAGTAACAGCAAATGTCATCTACCAGCACTGTTGTTTTCACTCCTGGTGGGGAAGCAGACCAATGCTACTCCCAGTTTTTCTGTGAATGGGCTGGAAAGCAAAGCAAATAGACAGATGAAAATAAACTATTCATCTAAGCACAAAAGCCAGCAGAAGAGCTGTTGTAAACAAGGTCAGCTTTCCTTCTTCTGTGTGGTTTTGAGTGCTCAGCTGATCCAACAGCAGTGACAAGGCTGTGTGATGTGCAGTGCACTCAGATACCCCCTGCCCAGAGCTGAGATTTTGTATCTGTGAAGTGTGAGAATAATGTGATATTTACAAAATGTTTGCATTTGCAAAAAATGTTAAACATTCATTAAAATTCCCCAAACTTCATTACAAAGTCAGCTGTCCATTCTTGCTCCCACTACCTGGGTTTGGCCAATATCATCCCATTTTGGCTAGAATGGTGGCTTTTGGGCGCGCCAGCTGTGCCACCAAAGGGCCCATACACAGTGGTACTGCTTCATAATGGGTAACAAATCTATGCTCCGTCACATTGTTTCCAGTCATTAGACCTGTTTTTAAAAAAAGCTGCATTTTTTACAGAAATGCTGCCTGTTTGGCAAAAATACTGTTTCTTGGGAACTCAGTTTTCAGTCCAAAATACTGCGTTGGGAAGAAAATGCTGAGCAGTCCACATGCTTCTACTTGGTCCATACAGCCATGGGCCTGGGGCAGATCCGGGAGCTGAGCAGAGGCACCATTGCAAGTGTAGTTCCTCCAAGAAATGGCATGGCCAAACAGGACGGGACAGGACAGAAAGGAAATGATAAATGCAATCTGTTAATGTCCACATGGAGATAGAAGAAATTTTTAAGGAAAGAAAGGGAGAGACTCTCTGCTCATGGGCTGTTCAGAGGAGAGGTGAAGGGCATGGGGTGAGAGGAGGAACAGCTGTGCTAGCCAGTTAGTCACCTGTGTGACACTGAAGAGGTTTTTTTAAAAGGCTGCCACAGCCTCTCCATCAGGAGACAACAATAACTTTTTTGGTTTTGAGTGCTCACAGCCTCCCACAGATTTTGTTGAAATATTTCTTTTCTTTGAGAAAATGCATGGTTTTATTCGAAAAGTCTGAAGCCAAACAGTGACAGACACCTTTTTGTTACCATCAGTCATGTGGAAGAGCTGTTTGGAGACTGCCATCTCTAAATAACAGCCCGTGTGTTTGAGAAATTATGTACACAGCAATTCAGTCTATCTTCGGGATAATAAAAACTTTCAGATCAATCTCCTTTCAGATTTCTTCATCTGCACCTCCTGGACCTGATGATGGGAAACCTGGGATACAAATGTGCTCTGACTCTTTAAAACACTGCATTACAGAGTTGGCGGTGCCATACTGATGAAACCTGACAGCAAAATTTTTTTATTCATTTAAGTATTTATTGTGATCATCACTTCTCAGATTTTGGATTTATTGGGACATGCATGGATTTTTCTGGCTGGTGCAAGGACTTTTTCCTCTTGATGGACACCAGTAGGTTCCCATGCTAACTGCTGTACCAATGTCTCTCTTCCTCTCCCAAAGGATTTAGGGTAATGACTGCTCTTGAATGATGGCACACGTGGCTGTATAATTCCCCAAGTGCCCAGTGTTCTCATCCCATATAGTACAAAAAGATATAAGCACAGGTTTGTATGCAGGAGGCTGTTATCTCCAGTTCCATCCTTCTCTGATCTGAGGTGACTGACTGAGGTGGTCCTGGTGTCCCCCACAGTTGCCCTATCCCTCTGTGATACCCTGATAAAGCAGATTCTGGTCCACTAAGGGCTTGTTGTCCCTTCCCCGTTCAGGCTGTAGCCTATTGCTTCTCACCTTGGGCCATGCATACCATTACCAGAAATGTTTCACCATCTTCCATTGATCAACATGGACAAACCAAAGGACCAAGCAGGGGTACAAGGATGGTCCTGGAATGACTTGCTGAACAACTTTAGTTCCCCAGCTCTAATTCAGCATCTCCTACTTGTTCTTTGTTCCCAAATGATATTCCAGCTGATCTACACCGCAGGGGTCAGATGACTGAAGGACTTTAGCACAGACACAGCTCCCCATGTCAGTCTAGGATTGTCTTTCTCACCCCTACTGGGACACATTAATGAAGGAGTCTGATGAACTTTGCTTTTTCTATGTGGTACCCATTCTGCCTAAATTGCACACATGCCAACTACCACTAGGGCTTCAGGCCACGCTCCTCCAAGCATATGTGCCAATGTGCACTGTGGCTTATGAAAGCTGTCTCCATGATCCTGCAGCATACCAGGGTGAACAGAGCTGTCTGAGAGGCTTATTGTTTTGCTCTAATTGAATTAATGTCTTCCATGTCTGTCTGTAGTGAATGTCTTCACTAGCTGTTAAAGTGCTAATTTTCTTCGTGAGCCTGAGGGCCAGATTTTCAAAAGTAAGATACCAAGGAGAAGACTGAGGCAAGATGAGCTGCTTACAAACTACCTCTAGTATCTTACCTCCATCCTCACTGCCAGTGAACTGGAACACGTGTAGCAGACACATGCTCTGAGATTGGTAGATCCTGACCAGGTGGTGTAGCACACAGAAAAGAATGATGTCTCAAACACTCAGCAAAGAAAGGGTGTTACCACAGTAACAAGATAAGATGAGCCCAGGAAAGTGGGTCTTGTGAAGGCCGGACAGTGCATTTCTGGAGCTAACTTCCTTATCTTGGGTAACTTTCTAGCACCAGTGGTTCTGGTATTTGGGGGAGGAAAGGTATTTACAACCACCCTGACAACCCCCTCTCAAGAAGGTCCTGGGAAAAAGACTGCAGAGTCATTGTCTTTTTTCACTACGCCAACAAAAAGTAAGACTGTGCCTGGAATAGGGGGTGTGTGGCAGAAGACCACCATGGACCCCGAGAACCACCCCAGACTCACTTTTCAATCATTCAAGGAGGTGGGGACTAAGTTTTAAAACCCCGACTCTAGGGTGCCTGCTTGTGCGCCCACCACCCAAGGACCTGAAGTGGNCCCATACTCTTTCTCTCTTTCTCTTTATTATTTGGAAAGTATGTATTTTTGCCAAGCATTTAATAGTTCCTTAGCAAATTATTAGTAAAAGTTTAGCCTTGTTGAAACCCATATTGAAAGACTCATATTGTCTTGCCTTCTGACCCAGAGATTCAAACAAACTTACCTCCACCCCTGCCGAGCGGGACGAGACGTGGCCATCAGTGGAGACTGAAGTCACTGTCATCACAGTAAAGACCTTCTTCTGCTTCAGTATAAAGAAACATAACCTTACACAAGAAGGCCATTGCAGACTTTCATCGTTTCATGTTGAGTACAAAAATTCAATGTGATTGTAAACAAGGATTTAGTAGTCTTGCTCTACTGCAGATGTCCCATGAAACAGCTAATTCAGCCAGCTCTGCAGATACCTGGTCTGCACAAAAATCAGACCTGCAGCTTTCCCTACAGCACTGAGCTTAGATGCTGTGAAAAGCAGACCTGCCCTATGCCTAAGGATATTGTACAAAGATATTGTACAGAGATTTGACAAAGATAATGCAAAATCGAGAGGGACAGCTTGAGACAAAATTACTTAAAGATATCTTCTTGTCTCACAGAATCACAGAATGGTTGAGGTTGGAAGAGACCTCTAGAGATCATCTAGTCCAACCCCCCTGCCAAGCAGGGTCACCTAGATCACGTTGCACAGGATCTCTTCCAGGTGGGTTTTGAATATCTCCAAAGAAGGAGAGTCCACAGCCTCTCTGGGCAACCTGTTCCAGTGCTCTGTCACCCAAACTGTAAAGAAGTGCGTCCTCATATGGCAGTGAAACCTCCTGTGCATCAATTTATACCCATTACCCCTTGTCCTGTCACCGGCCACCACTGAGAAGAGTTTGGCCCCATCCTCTTTACATTGTCCCCTCAGGTATTTGTAGAGGTTGATAAGATCCCCTCTCAACCTCCTCTTCTCTAGGCTAAACAGGCCCAGCTCGCTTAGTCTTTCCTCACAAGACAGATGCTCCTATCCCTTAGTCATCTTTGTGGCTCTACGCTGAACGCTCTCTAGAAGTTCCACGTCCCTCTTGTACTGGGGAGTTCAGAACTGCACAAAGTATTCCAGGTGTGGCCTCACCAGAGCTAAGTAGAGGGGGAGGATCACCTCTCTCGACCTGCTGTCCACACTCCTCCTGATGCAGGCTAGGATTCCATTAGCCTTGGCCACAAGGGCACACTGCTGGCTCATGGTTAACTTGTTGTCCAGCACGACCCCCAGGTCCCTCTCCGCAGAGCTGCTCTCCAGCAGGTCAGCCCCCAACCTGTACTGGTGCATGGGGTTGTTCCTCCCCAGGTGCAGGACCCTGCACTTGCCCTTGCTGAACCTCATGAGGTTCCTCTCTGTGCAATGCTCTAGCCTGTCCATGTCCCTCTGAATGGCCGCACAGACCTCTGGTGTGTCAGCCACTCCGCCAAGCTTTGTATCATCCACAAACTTGCTGAGGGTGCACTCCATCCCTTCATCCAGGTCATCGATGAATAAGTTGAATAGCACTGGACCCAGTACTGACCCCTGGGGGACACCACTAGCCACAGGCCTCCAATTAGACTCGGCACCATTGAGCACAACCCTCTGAGCTCTGCCGTCCAGCTAGTTCTCAATCCACCTCACTGTCTACTCCTGGATCCCACACTTCCGGAGCTTGCCCGGGAGGATGTTATGGGAGAGAGTGTTGAAAGCCTTGCTGAAGTCAAGGTAGACAACATCCACTGCTCTCCCCTCATCCATCCATCCAGTCATCTCATCGTAGAAGGCTATCAGGTTGGTTAAACACGACTTCCCCTTGGTGAATCCATGTTGACTGCTCCTGATCACCTTCTTTTCCTCTGCGTGCTTAGAGATGGCCTCAAGGATGAGCTGCTCCATCACCTTTCCAGGGATGGAGGTGAGGCTGACTGGCCTGTAGTTTCCTGGGTCTTCCTTCTTCCTCTTCTTGAAGACTGGAGTAATGGCTTTCTTCCAGTCCTCAGGAACCTCCCCTGTTCTCCAAGACCTTTTGAGGATGATAGAGAGTGGCTTAGCAATAACATCTGCCAGTTCCCTCATCACCCTTGGGTGCATCCCATCGGGGCCCATAGATTTGTGGGTGTCTAGCTTACCTAAATAACCTCTAACCCAATCCTCTGTCTCCTCGAGTCTATATTACACAAAGTAATTAAAACAAATACAAGATTGAATACTATCAAGCCTCTAAAAACAAGCTGTGTATATTAGTGCCCCAAGCCAAAATATCTCCTAGGATGAGGGTGCTTGGAGGAGATAATCTCTATTCCTTTTCCTCTGCACACACACAAGAAAACCATTCTCATCATGCTGATGTCACCACACATCCATAAGATGAAAGAAAATAAACTAAAACAACCCCAAATCTCATAGACACGTCAAAGGAGCGCAGCCAGCAGAGGAAACAAGCACATATCCTACATCAGCCTGCATCAGGTTGCTATGCAACCAGGAAATCAACACATGTTGCCATGACGACGATGATGTCGATGTCACTTCATCATCATTCAGTGCACAGCTCAATGGAGTACAGCAATGTAGTCAAGTGAGCAAATGCCAGGACAGAAAAATGTGGGATCAAACAAGATTAACATGCCACCCATTTCATGTAAAATGGCAGTGTCCACCTCCTCTTACTGCTTGCAGGGAAGGGCAGCATCCAGGAGAAGCTTGCAAGGAAGAGTAAATACAAAGGCTGGGAAGAGAGGGAACAGCTTGCATGTCACTAGCAGCACACATTGCTTCATGAGGTCTCACAGCAGCAGAATGATTGCTACTACATTGTGATGTTCATGATTAGTAGTACCAATAATGATAATAATAAAGACAAATCCCTGAGCCAACTGCAAGACCACATAATGCCACATTAACCCAGGAACCATGAGCAAGCTTGAGATTGTGTAGGTAACCTTAGCCTGGCCTCACTGCCCAGATCTTGCAGTGCTGATCTCTTCAGAAATGAAAGGACTTTGACTGGAAATGGGTTGTGTTGTTAGCCAGGCCTTGATATCAAGCCCATTGGTCAGCAAAACCCCAAACCAACCATCCTATTGCAGCACTCAGGGATACTAGTGAACAAAATCTCCAGCAGTCACTGCCCCCCTATGGAAAACAGTCACTGTATCCAATAACCATCTTTAATATCCTTCTCCACACTCACCTTTTACCACATGAACTACTGCTCATTTGCAAAAAAATAGTATCAGCTGTCAGTGCCACAAGAAGAAGAAGCACTACAAGCTATGGAAAGGCTTTAGAGAAGAAAATCTTGCCAGGTGGGTGTGATAACTGTCCATAAACACACTGGAGAGATCACAACTATTTTGTGACCATAATGCAAATGAAACAGCAAATGGTCTCAAGTCATATTAGACTGGCCCCTGCCAGATAAAAAATAATGGGGAAGAGGGAGAAGTCCTAGGTGAAGGCACAGCTGGAGGGGAAGATCTGAAGCAAGTAACTCTGAGGCGCTGATCAAAAATGAAGGTACAACCCAATGTGACTGAAGAAGGGGCAACTGGTGTGGAACACTGGGAAGGATACCTGCACATTGGGGTGCTAGCAAGGTCAGGCCTGCAGCTGCAGCAGTTGAGCTGGGACAGTCTAGTGGTTCCTCTCTCTGCACTGTCCACCACCCAGTCAGGGTGGGAGTATTGACCTTGAGCATCACTCCTCTGGTTTTAGCAACAAGCAAGACTTTTTCTTCCTGCTTCTTGAATGAAAATCACAGGTCCTCAGTAAGACAGGGCAAGGTCTAGTACAAGGTCTTCTGAATCCCTCCCAAACTCTGCAAGAACAGAAACCACTCATGCAAGCACTTTCTATGAATTCAGGTGTGACGATTGCCTGTTGTTGTTTTTTTTTTTTTTCATTTTTTTTTTTCTTTTTTTTTTTTTTCCCCCAGAAATCCCTTCAGAAGCCAGGCCAGGAGCTGGATCTGAACAGCCTACCTGCTCTGAGGACAGGGTATGGACCCAGCCATGAGTGAGAGAGGTGGCATCTGAAAGGCTGCAATGCACATCAGCAGTAGCAGGGGAGTGCTACAGGCCAGCAGCACTGCCTTCAATAAAAAGTCTCTGGAGCTACTGGCCCAGAAACCACAGCTGAAAGAAACTGTTCACTAAGACAGAACACATTGGATTTGACAATGAGGCATCATTAGCTACAAAGAGGTATCAAATGTTATAAAAATCCCTTAAAAGCCTGTATTCAGATTATTACCATGTTCTGGGGATGACCTTCCAAAAACGAAGGAACCTACCCAAGAAAACAAAACAGCACCCAGAAATAACCTTTTTTGTCCTATCTTTCTAGAAGTGTCCATAACTAAAGGATGCAGGATACTGTTCTTCCTCCAGCAAACATCTTACAGTGTGGGAGCTTGCTTGCAAAGACCATCAGGGCCTGATTCTGGTGGAGGAGCCAGCACCACCACCCCTGCCAGCCTCCTGCCTGCCTGCCCAGGCTGCCTGCACCTAGAAGCAGCTCTGCATGGTCAACAGGAGTCATTACAGAGCCTCTGGGGACAAGTTTAGACAACATCAGCCATGCTTCCTCCTCCAAATACTCAGTATCTCCTTCAGGTTTGGATTCACAGTTGAACAGCTGAAGCACTGAGGGACAAACCAGTGCATGGGATGCTCTCAATCCTGTTCCTGCTCATTGCTGCTTTTCTGGAGCAAGGTGTACCAGCAGTGAAATATAAATTCTAGCTATTGCTCTGTTGGTATGCATTTTGCCAATGTACCCAACATAATGCTTCTACTTCTTTTGCCTTTTCCTTTTTTCTTTTCTTTTTTTTTTTTTTTTTTTTTTTTTTTTTTTTTTTTTTTTTTTTTTTTTTTGCCTAAGGTTGCTATGCCTGTGGTAAACATATCCATAGGAACCATATCAAGAAAATAGAAAAATTCAGATCATTTGCCAGTCTGCTCATGCTTGGAGTAGCACCCTGGGTTTGAGTTTTAAAATAACCTTTAAATTTCATTTAATAACTGCTATCAAAATCCTATATGAATCCTAATGCAATTTTTTTTTCTTCTTCCCGCTTTCTACATCCATCCAGTGTGAGGGAGGAATGACAAAATATTGTCATTATGTGTCCTTCATGTTTCTGCACAGCTTTTTGTAATCTAGCTGAAATTTGACTCAGTCATTTGAAAGAGCAAATCCTCACACCTCACATTCATACAGTTCCTTTCTCAGAGAAAGAAAGCAAAATTACTGGCATCACACAAAAGCTTCTGCATTTTGCTTGCCATATATATTTTCCCCTTTGTGCTCTGTGGCTTTTCAAAACTATCAGACACCCAACAAACACAAAATTTTATTTTCTTTCCAGTTTCTTCTTCTTTTCTGCCCACCGCCCATTTCTTTCCTCCCAGAGGGAGGCTGTATTGTGGAGGGGTCCTTAAAGGGGTAAAGTCTGCCTGGGAAGTACTGAGAGGTGCTGCTGATGGAGGAGGAGGGGAGGCTGGCAGACAACACCCCAGGACCCATTGCAAGGGGATGCAGGTGTCTGTCCCTCATCCACAGCCCAGAATTCAAGCCCTAGGTTGGGTCCACTGGCACTTACTCCACAGAGCCGCAGCTGTGGTACCCCTGCCCTTCCCTGCAGGGAATGATGATGATGCTCTTTCTCCATGGTTACTGCAAATGCAGAGATGTGGGGTAAAGTCCCTCTTGTTTCAAGCTCAGCATTTAAGGGCTATTAGGAAGAGAATAAAATTAGAGCTAAAATGAGAGTGTTCTTGCCCACAAATTCTACCCTCCTCCAGCAATGAGGTGCTGAGGAGCTGTCAGACATGTTCTCTGCGTATTAAGAAGCTCCCCAAAGAGCTTTCTTCTGTCAACGTGTCTGCTCTTCCCTAGAATTTCCAGAGCTCTCAGTGTCCTCAGCATCCTGGGGTAAGGCATTCCTCAGCTTTTTTGCCCACCAAAAAAAAAAAAGAAAAAAAAATCTAATAAACCATCATCCTTATAAAAACCAGCCTTATCCCCCTTAAACCTGGAAACATAACTTTTTACGCCCCCCCCCCCCAAAAAAAAAAACCCAAAAAACACCAAAACATATGGAGAGGGCTTGTCAGCCATGCCAACAGGGAGTATTGGAGCAGTACCTTTCTATTTCTTTGCCATCCAGCTCCCAAGTGCTCATACAGGTGACAAAATCTACGCTGTGCAGGAGCTGTAGGAGAGCATGTGAAGGCTTGAAGAGCAAGCCACAGAAATGGCTTGCAACAGCTGGCAAGGCAAAAAGAATAGCTCTGCCGGCGCATGGCTATAAAAAGGTTTATACGCTGCACTTTGAAGGATAAAATTGAATTCATTACAGTCAGGTGGCTTGATGCCTTCAGCTGTGTGCAGACACTTCCAATCTGCAAGGAAATTGCTTTGGTGCCTTTTGTTGTGCCCTGTTAGCTGAGCTATGCAACAGATGTGCTCTCCGCATCGCTGCCTTCCCTTGCACCCACTGGGTGAGGTGGGCTCACAAATAACTGTCCAAACCCTCCATGTTAAGTGAAATAAAGAGTGATGCGAGTGTGGCCGCCTCCTCCATTCACTCCAGCCCCGGACCATTCCTATCTGACCACTGGGGCTCAGCCTGGTGCCAGGGGATGCAGAGCCTCTGGAGAGTCTGGGGAACATGGCTGCTGCTTTCCCCTCTGCAGGTTCAGCTGGAGGCAAAGCTGAGCACCTATCCCAGAGGCACACAAACTCTCCCCCATCCGCTTGATACCCTGGCCTGTACCCAAGGCCCCTGCTACTTGCTGGCTATCCAGTTTAATGTTTGCCAGCAAATACACAGGTGCACTCCATGCACACCAAGTTGGTGAATACACTTGATACTTGCTCCTCCCCTGCAGCAGCTGGCAACAGGCACACAGGCTGTGACCTGTGGCCCCACTCCAGCTGCCAGTGCAGACCCCTCGCTTACCTCACTCATGCCAGTCCCTCCCAGTAGCTGGTTTGGGAATACATATCGCTCCTGCCCCAGTGGCAGGGAGTAGAAGACCCCCACTCACTCCAATAGCTGATGCTAGGGCTCTATTTGCTCCAGTAGCTGGCGCCACAGGCTGGGGGCCTATGCCCCCTGTCTGACTCCAGTAGCTGGCATCCAGTCCACTCACACTGGTCCCCCCAGTAGCTGGCACTCCAGACTTAAAGTCTGTAGCACCCCTTTCAGATCCAGAGAGCTATGGCACCTCCAACTACTGATGCTAGGACCCGCATTCAGTGCAGTAGCTGGCATTGCAGGCTGGGGGCCGCTACACCCCTGGCCTGACTCCAGTAGCTGGCACCAATTCCACTCACTCACACACACACAGGTCCCACCAATGACTGATGCTGAGACCCCTGCACTCACTCCAGTAGCTGGCACCACAGGCCAGGGTGCTCTTCTCCAGCATGACTCCAGTGGCTGGCACTGAGGTTCACTAACCCACATCCAGGTCTGGCCAGTAGCTGGCACTTAACCTTTGCAGCTCATGTACACACAGGAGAGAGAGTACAAATAGGCAGAGAAATAGTTAAGAAAAGATTTAATGAGAGGAAAATATAAGAAGATAGGACAGACTGTGGTGATCAGGCATAGGGCTTGGCCAGACAAGCATACTGACTGGCCCCATTTTACATGCCAGAGGCCCTTTTATACCTTTTTGTACCTATCCCCCCCTCTTTGCTCCTCCTGTTGCCCCTTCCCCCTGCACACCTCCATGCGTCTGCAGAACTCTGAAGTTTCTGCACCTTCCCAGTCTAGGCCCCCTCCCAGTTCGCAATGTTATCAGCTGCAAGGTCCATCCTTCATGGAAGTGATGCCTGTAGCTGGTTAGCCCACCCATTAGTGTGACTGAGAGGTTTGTTTCTTGTGATTGTCTCCCACCTTAGCAGTCTTCCATCAGATAACCTTGCTGGAATATACATTCCTGCAGTCTCGCTTGCTCTCATAAATTAGTGTGACTGACCAGACTTGGTTCCCATTACTGCCTCCCTTTCTTATTATCTTGTTGCCTTGGAAAAAAGGTCCTTGTCCAGGTACCCTTAAAGGAGCAGACACTCTCCTATTATACCCTTACATTCTGCATGGCTGCAAATCCTCCCTTGGTCCCGCCAATGTTTTCCCAGCCACCTCACCGACTGGGGACATCCCTAGTGTCACTTTTCTGCAGCCCACTGGCACACACTGCATGTTTCAACTTCCGTAAGTACAAAGGGCACTGGTATTTGGGTACCTCATATAAAGCCTTGTGACTAGTTATAGAGGTGCAGGTTTCCTGCTCTCCTGCACCAGGATGTGGAGCTGAAGCCAGCAGCACCACATGCACTCATGCAGCAGAGAACTTGGACCAGCACTGAACCCTACTGCACATCACACGAAAGCCCAGAGTTTACAATGATTGTAATATCTTTGAAATATCCTACTATGGTAGTTGCTTCTGTCTGTGTAAATTACTTGTTTTGTTGCTGTCACATATGTTTTATATACACTGGCCTTCCTGGCATATTTCCCTATAGTAAACTCATATGCTAATTTTTCCCTGTATGGGCAAAGCCTATCAAGTTGCTAATGGAGTCCAATGGGTGATAGAGAATGAATTTTTATTTTTCATTTTCCAGCAGCAACCCCAGCATGCAGATGTAGCCAAGTGATTCTGACATTTAAAGCAACTACTGAGATTACATTACCAAGATTACATTTAATATGGATGGCCAAATCCTTCAAACAAAATCAATGTTCTTTTACTTAATAATACCCTCACCACATCTTAGTGAAGGCTCCTCCAGCACAAGACTCTATTTTTCTGCAGTCATTTTGTTCTGTGACATCGCCGACTGCATCAGATGGTACATAATTGCTGTTTTCCTCCATTTCAATTGGATTTTATGAATTCCCATCCTTGATTTGTCGATTGCAGGATCAATTAATCAAGAAGTTCTTAGCAGAGAAACATTTTCATTACTGAGAAGGAAGAGGAATTAATTTAAATTCTGCATCTTCCTGCAGCATCCAACATACTTTATTCAATCTCCCTACCAGCCATGGACAGGAGGACAGTGAGGGACCTACAGACCAATCCTTCACCACCTCAGTTATTTGCTGAAATAGGAACCAACTATTGATAACCCATATCAGGTCAGCAAAGCAGGTCCATGCACAGAGCTGGACCTTTCACAGGCAGCATCCCAGTAGATTCAATTTAATTAGTGATACGTGGAAAAATTTAGTCAAGATGTGCTAAACCTTTGTGCAATTACAGAGCCTGGTGTAAGCCTTTTCTGAAAGCTGGGAGAAAACAGTTAGTTTATATATCAGCTGGTGCCTATCTCAGGGCTAAGTATCCCCAGTTGGGCACATGTAGCATCCTTGGTATCCTTGTCAAGCTGAAATTTTGCTGCAGACCTGGCTGTAGTATATTCCACAAAGCAGGTTACTGACCCCAAAATGAGTACTAGCTACTGCATGTTTTCTCCCATCACCGCAGCACAGCACAATTCCTTCCTATCAGCAGGCTCCCATCACTTCCCTTATCTTTATGTGTACCATAGCAAGTCCTTCTTTGCATGTGCTTGACTTTGCATGCTCTCTTCCAAAATGGCGTGGGACACCTGCAAACCCTCCAGGCCTGTAGCAACTTCAGTTTTCAGTGCAAGGAGTACAAGAAAGCTCACAAAGTGCCTTTTAGTTAGGACACTAATGAGTTCAGCAGCTAGATAAATGAGCTGGGAGCTGGTCTCACCAAAATGCAAGCCCAAAACACCAAGTCCAAACACTTCTGAACGCCTGGGCATTTACAGCCAAGTCTGAGTGTGGTGGTCTGGCTTTCTCTCTTGACTGGGGGCTGCACTAATATTCTTGCATGATGGCCCATGAATCCTCTTTAGCAGTATGCCAGGTTTGGGGACCTGGCTCCCAGCCAAACTGATTTATCACATGCATCTCCTTGCACATGGCCAGCTGAAGGATGGGGGTCTTCCTGCAACCTCCATCAGGGTGTGGGCTGCAGGATTAAAAAATATAAAAAGGTTATTTAAATTGTGTCCCTAAACAGAAAAACAAAATCACACAGCCCATAATCCAGTTTGCAGTTTTCCATCCCATTAACTCCCTCTGAAGGATTTTCTTTGTTGTCAGCAGAAAATATGGAAGGGTTTAGGTGAGCCTCGTCCCTGCAGGAGCTGTTGTGGGCACACTGTGCGGCCACCTCTCCCTCTGCCCTGTGCACCTGTTGGGCCCTTTTGATGACCAGTGGTGGCTTAATGAAGACATGTGAAGCTGCTGGGGCTGCGGGAGGATGATCAAGGTAGGGCATTTGTGTCCCAGGGCTTAAAAATAAAAAGCAATTCCAGCAGTTGTTGCAGGAGAGGGATGCACAGCCAGGGCAGGAGAGAGGAGCTCTGGAACAGCAGAATTGTCTGCTGGGGGGATGGAGGGAAACAGAAAATGTGCATGGGGAGCTCTGCCAGAACCATCTATCTTCTAAATAAATTACCTTGCTTAGGAAATACATAGTGCGCAGAACAGCTCCATAGCTAGATCACTGCCTTTTCTTGGTCACCCAGGGACAGAGCCTTATCTACCAGGGCTGACCAGTGTATCCATGCTGGTGGTACTATAGGTCAAGCTGCCAAGCCACAGAAAGGAGTGGAGGGGAGTTACACCCAGGTGCTTGGCAGCAATAGCCCAGGAGGACTAATCCAGTGCCACTGATGGATGGTCAGGTCACTGGATGGGCTTGGCAGTGACCACAGAGACCCCACAGATAAGCATAAAAGTAAAAGCAAGACAGGAGGAATGTGTCCCTGTGTTCTACAAAGAAACCTCCAAAGTTTATGCTGAAGCTTGTGCATAACTGCAACATAGGCAAACACCTTATCCAGTGCTCCAGGCCCACAGCATGGACATGAAAGCTGGTGCTGACATCCTGATGGTTCTGTGGGGATCCATCCTCCCCACCAGACCTTCCGGCATCTCCAGGCTGGCACTGGGATGCAGCAGGCATAGCCACATTGGATGAGGATGAGGAAGACCTCAAGCCATCAGATGCTGAGATCTCTCTGCCTGAGCACTGCCTGGATGACAGCTGCTGAAATCACTCATGCCATCCTACATGAAGGTGGACTCCCACACCCCATGTGGAGCAATGGGTGGCTACCTCCAGTCCTAACCTCTCCAACCCTACTCTTCATGACCCAAAAAGGAGAATGGAAAGTAACTGCTGCACTGGTAAGACCTACACAGGCTTAGATGGTCATTAATTGCCTTTTGTATGGCTTATGCATTCACACGGGAAGCAAGAAGCCTGCAGTCCAGGCCATCGCCAGCCTTTGTGCTGCTTCCATGCACAATGCTGAAAACCAGAGCTAGCAAGGGTACCCAGAACCCTGCCAGTGGGAGCTGGACCAGTGTGGACCCAGGATCAGAGGAAGAACAGACCAAAAAGGAGGTGGTCATAGCATGGATCGGGGGTCTTCCCCCTTGTCTCAGCACTGGGTCAACATCAAACACCACAGCAGAAGTTTGAAATGAGGCTTAGAGCAGCATGGGTCCTGCTTCCTCAGAGGCGATGAGCATCTGAGCGTAAATCCCAGCCACAGCCAGTGCCAGAAAGGCACATTTGTGCTGTCTGACCTTGGCTCTCTGAGCTACAGGACATGTCCTCCTAGAACCCAGTCATATTTTTAGGTCCTTCTCCCTGCTGATTCATTAGTAGAGCTAATGTTCTCCAAAACGCTGGGCAGCCAACCCTCAAGTTGTATACTTCATGCACTTCTGATAAATACAGACCACTTCAATTACATAAACTACTCTAATAGGCAGCACTTGTCCTTGCTGTGCGCACACAGGGCACCAGGAACTGAGACGCCTCTGCTAAGGGTGTGAATAGCTGCTATGCTATTTTTTTTATTTCAGCTGTCTTCTATTCTTGATGGCTTCCTTCTACATGGGCTTAATGAATGACTCTGGCAGGACTGCAGGTTTGGCATGAGCTCTCCACTCTGCTGCCAAGAAAAGGAAAGCTGGTAATGGTGCAACTCAAATGGGAGCCAGGGATGCAGAAAAGGTCCTCCTTTCCACTTCAGGGCTTCCTGGACTCTGGAAGCTGAAAGTCTCCAGTGTCTCTGACTTGCTACACCCATTTGTATTGGGCACAGTTTTAGTTAGCTTTTAAAATACACCTGAAATTGGGGGTGAGCTGCAATTAGTGGTTAAGAAGCAGGAAGGATGGGAAGCTTTGGTGCTCGAGTGGTGTTTGCCATGCCTTCTTGCTGCTGACATCTGAGATCTCTGTTGCCTGTGTGAAGGCTTTTAGCAATAATGACCAGGGAGTGAATACAAGTAAGACCAACTGGGATCTGGAGAGGCCTAGCTAAAACTTGGATTTAGTTCTTAATTGTATGTCAGCACATTTGGCCAATCAGGAGTAAGCAGGTGTACAAGGGTTATATACCCAGGTGTACAAGGGTTTACCACTGGAAAAGGAACCTGGTTTTGTTAAGAAAAGATGCCCGGTTTTGTTAATAGAGCAATGACAGCACCTAACTGCATGTTGTGTCAATACAGAAAGCTTAAAAAGTTCATTAACCTCATAATAGCAAGACTTTAATGGAGTTGGGCTGTGATCTTTCCTTTGAGATGGCTAAAGGTCCTTCTTTGTGCCCTGCATACAAGGGTGAAGGAACTCCCTCCTCCTCTTCTCACCCTGACATATGAGATGGAGACAGAAATTTAGGGATGAGGGTGCTGGTCACCAAAACTATTACACTAACCCCTGTGCACACATCTCTCTCATCTCTCTCAGAAGGAGCAAATATCCTTCCTTTGTGTCCTGAAAGCAGCAATATCTATCTGAGAAAACTCAGGCAGAGTTTTGCTTCAACTCCTGCCAGTCTCCCAGCTCAGCTCCTGCATATCCCAGAAAAATATCACCAGAAAAAACAGTCATCCAATGTGAAGAGTTCTAGAAAAAGGGATAACAAACCATATGGAGGCCAGACTGAAAAAAAAAAAAAGACATAAAAATTCAGGGCCTATCACCACCTGAGGTTGCTGGGACTCTTGACAGGTCCAGCAAAGACAGAGGCGAACCCTCTCTGCCTCTCATGTACCTCAGCACAACTGTGCAGTTACGAATGTACTCCAGGACGAGAGAGATACTTGAGCATATTATAAACACTGACCATGCTCCCCTCTCCCATGAATAATTTCTCGTTGAGGTAACTTGCCATCTGATTCACAGTCCTCAGGAAACAAGACTGAACCTTTTGCCTGTTATATTGAACCAAAAATGGGGTGTTTAGGGCAGATGGAAGGTGAAGGCTTTGGCTTTCATTACTATTATTTTCTTTAATGGCAGGTATGACAGACAATATTTTTTTTTCATTGCATATTTGAGCAAACAAAGGAAGGAAGGAAGGAAACAAGGAAGTGACAACAACCTTTCAGAGAGACAAGCCACTCAATACAGAGTAGGACTCATTTCAACTTTTGGGGACTGATTTAAATGCTCTAAGCATAAGCAGAAATCCCAAATATCATCTCCAAATGTAAAAACAGCCAACAGGGTCTCTGTTTCTTGTGGTCTTTCTGACACATGCTATTGGCTGGAGAAGTGGGTGTTTTCCTATGGTTGCTACCATGCACAGCAGTCACACCAAGGACATTCTCTGTTCAGTAACAAGGACCACAGCAGCTCCTGAGAAACACAGCTCTTACCTTTCTACACCGAATTTGTCTCCAGAAAATGGACAGAGAAATCAACATGCCTGCAGAGGTATATTAAAAACAGGTCCTGTAAGAAAGTAAACTTTGCCACAGACCATTTTTTTTGTCAGTAATTACACTGGTGGTAAAAGAATATATCTAAAGCTGAGGAATTATCTACAGATCAACACCTAACATTCTTTTTCAAGCCACAGCTAATTCTTGAGCAATGCTGGCTGAGAAGCAAAACAAGAATAATATTGAGCTACACTTCCTGCACGCACAGAGGTTTCTGCATCGCTTTACAGGAACAGGCTAGAAGGGAGTGTACAATTGTCTCTTTCTAACTTCCTATGAACAGAAGGGAAATGTGTCACCTCAACAGGCATAACTGCCATAAAGCATTGGTCAAATACCTGAAGGGATACCCAAGTCTGCCCAAGTAAGACATCCATTTGAGTGAAGACAAGGTTTGTTCCTTATGGATGCCTACAGATTATGTCACACAGTAAAATGAAAACAGTAAAATCAAACACATGCAATGCTTCAGGTCTTTATTGCAGCTGTAGAGTATTGATACATGGTTAAAATATCCTAATATAATCACTGAACTTTGAAAACTAAGGTTTTCTGTAGGTTTGTAATATCCTGGTGTTTTCATTCATACAAGGTACATATAAAATCAAGTTATAAAAACACTGATCTTTTTTAAACAATAAAGATTGATTCAATGCACAAAACTAGGAACTACATTTCATATGATCAAGACAACAACTTATAGACCAGCCTGGTGCCTTGTGGCTTTGAACACAAGAGAAATGTCTTGGTCTGATGTTCTGTTACCTAGATGAGTAGAAGGACAAACACAGATGACAGGATTTCAACCTTTCAGTTCTGAGCAAAGAGAAAGCAACCCACAGTGCTGATGAGGAAACATTTGATTGAACAATCAAAGAGTATCTTCAAAGGCAAGAAAAGCATGTCATTTCTCTTAAATAACATAAGGAAGACCTAGCAGAGATGGAGGTGTTTTTTTTTTTTTTTTGTCTTGCATTTCTTATTAAGCTGGAAAATGATGCACATAATCTGAAAACTTAAATCTGTCTCAGAAGTCAACACCCTTCCTTGTGAGGATTCTTCATTTACTATGTGCTACCCTGCTTTATGGAGTCAAGCAGTGCAAATGTGACATTTACAGCTAACAAGGAGATTATTTCTTCTGTTCAATTTGAATACATGGGAGAGATGAATTACAGAATTGCAGGTCGTTTACCACATTACAGTAGGTTAAGTGTTTGGCTGTGGCTGGACAGAAAACCCCTTGTAAGGGTCAACTATGGACTGTATTTTATTTCATTTTCAGAGTCCAACTCTAATCAAACACACACATAAAACACACTAGAAAACTTCCATTGCTCTATGACCAAGACTCATACTGATGTTTCCGGTACATTTTATGACATCTCAAAGTTCTCTGAATGACTGAAAAAAGTGCAGCTGGTATTTATTTCACCACCATGTAACCTGTCCTCTGAAATCATTCCTGAAGACTACACTAAGGCTATTGGAGTAGCCCGGCCATGGCTACTCCAAGCACAGCAGCAGCTCAGGACAGACTAGAAGCCTTTTAGGTCTCCTCTGCATTAACTATAAATGAAGTTTTTAGTTTTTCCCTTGCAGCAACAGTTACCTGGACACGTAGGGAACTGCGCCAAAGCAGAGTATTAAGCAAAAAAAAACCTCACAAGCTATGCAGATTTAAGCTTTTGCTTAAATGTCTTTGATATCACAAAATTACATTAACAAATGTCATCATACTGCAGAAGAACTGCAAAAAAACACCAGTTATCAGTCTTTAGATACTCAAATATAAATATAAAAAAAAATTAAGAAATATAATCCTAAATATAAACCTACTTCTACTTAGTTTTTGAAGAAAAAAAGGATTAAAAAAAATAGAGTAAAACAGATGGCTTCAAGTACTTTCTGCATAATAAACAATTAGTTGTTGTAAGCACGGATTAAAAAAATACTTGTCACCTTGCAAGGGACAGTTGAATAGAGGCTGGTGATTCATTCAAAAAATGGCCTTTGATACAAACACATTTGACAATGTGTTAAGCATTGTAACGTAGAAGAAAAGAGATGTGCCTACAGTGCTGACCCAGTGCCTGAGATAGGCAGCACAGTACAAGATACACTTTGCACTCTGCACATTTACATTTCAGAGCAATGCAACTCAACATACAGAGCCAGACCATTTTGGTTTAGCTCAAACAAGCCTTTGTGCAATAAAGTGCAATAAATATAAAAATTTAGTAAGTCAGGAAAGTTCTGCAGCAATACATTTGACCAAGTGATCTAATATTTTTTGAGGCTGAACAACAAATCTAACCTGAAGTGTCTCCTAAGTGCTGGCAATGTTCATGCCTTTTACTGTGTGATCATGAACATTACTTTTATTACATACAACAAGAAATACACTTGCAAGATGCACTGTCAGAGTTTAAACCTCCAGATTTTCTGAATGTCATGAAACAAAGGGAAAGTGTTATAGTAGAAGCCTAAAAAACCAATGTAAAATTGAAAACAAGTATGGAAAAGGAATGACGTAATCAGGCAATTGAAGAGAACGCTGCAAAGGGAAAATGTAACTCAATTTCCCTGTGCTGTGATAGTATGAAACCTATCTCTTGTCATACCTATATGGAGACAACCGTTGCATCAGATGCATTTCAGCAGGTCTGGCTGGCATGCACAGAAAAGGCAGTCTTCCTGCTTATTTATGTGGACAATTGAAATGTTTATGGAAGAAATGTGAAAACAGAACTAAATGCTTCAAAGAAAAGATATCTTGGCTTCTCTGAAAAAAAAAATTTGCAATCAGATAATGTCTATAATGAGCCGTCTTTGAAAAAAGATTTGCTAGCTACTCAGAGACAGACACTTATTTTTGCCTCTACCAGAAAAAAAGCCACCAATAAAACAACAACAACCAAAAAATGCAGCTCCGCTATCCTGCAGCTCTATATACTACAGTAGGAACAAGTCTCTCACAGCTAAAAAGGGAACCAAACCAGTATGAAACAGTGAGAAATCAAAACCTAGCTGCATAGGTGTATTAAATAATCATTTAAGACTTAAATGGAGGCGGAGCCAGCACTGTTTTCCATACTACAACACAAAACTGCAAGGCTTAAAAAAAAGTTCCGATTGACTGAGCCAGAATTGGCTGAATAGTGTGGTAGGTTCAGCAGCATTTGGAAAAGTTTTTATAGTAAGTTTGAAAGTGAAAGTATTTTATAGTAAGTTTGAAAAAAGTATGTGAAAGTATTTTATAGTAAGTTTGAATAATTGAAATGGCAAAAAAGAAACAGAACATCCTCCTCCAACTTCTACCTACCATAAAACCATCATTAAACTTAACAGCTTTTCAAATCCAGTGCTCACTTTATGACAATGTGATTATACAGAAATCTTACACCTGTCTTCCTTAGCTGGACAGTTTAGATTTGTACATGAAAGTTCAGTGCATATCACATTTATTAATATCCTTTCGATTGTTCAGTAATCCAGCAATGTGTTTCTTAATTACAGCAGAATGCAGTTGCTAGCTGCTTGCAAGAGCAATGTTGAAATTACATTCAGAGATAAAAAATTATCATTTTCATGTGTAGCAATAACTAACATTTTTCTTTCTTTTCACAGAATTAAGTGCAAATGTCTAACAAACAATGATGATAGTAAAAGACAATTCTCCTGCAAAAATTCTTCCCTGTTCATAGAATTTGCAGTACATCTCAAAACCACACATTTTTACATCCTTCTCTACCCAAGAACTAATTGTTTTTTATTTTTGTGTCATTAAATTTCTGATGCTTTTTAAAATATTGATGACAAGCAAGTTCAATTAGTTCCAGCCCACCAAATATTTTCTGCTGCACAACAAAAAAGACTATCATGGCTGCAAAATACCATTGTGCAAAGCTGTACAGGTACAGCAGTGCAAACATACCCAGTGGGAACACCGTCCAATACAGGAGCGAGATGCACTTAACTGCAAGGACCCTGAGCTCAGATTTACATGGTGGAATAATGCTTTGCCCTGTCTCATCAAAGCACTTTCCACCTTCATAGAAGTGTCGGAGTCTCTCCTCTTTCTCCTCCCAACGCTTCTGGCACCAAAGCTGCAACTCCTCCTTAGAAGTGGGCACTGTCTCTATGGGGTATCTCTGGACATGAAAGTGAATCTCCTTTGGGAAGTTTCCATTCAAAAGGTGCTTCTCTGTCTGAGGAATGTTTTGGGGGTATGCCACAGTTATGTCATGGATAGCATCAAGATTGTTACCTGGAAAAAAGATTTTGGGTAAAAGATCAATACAGATAATACAACGACCAGAACACTAATTCACTTCAAGGCACAATTGAAAACTGTCAAAATTGTGACAGAAATCCCAAAGGTATGTTAGCTACATAGAGATTGCTTTATTTTCTGGAATCCAAAGGCTAAGAGGTCAAAGATTTCCCAGTCACTACCTCTTCTGAATCTCGGGAAAAACTTTTTGGAACAAAATTATACTCATCTGTGCAAACTAATGTAGAATTACAACACAGTGAATAAGAGGATAAAGTCAAATTTGAAGGATAGAAGATGCACATCTGACCTTGGAAAAGGACAGAGCATGCAAGACTAATCTTCTGTTACACTTTTCCAAAACGGTCATACCTGTGCTGCAAACTGAAATTACCTTTAACTAATCAAATATAACTTAATATATGTTCCTGTGAACAAAGCAAAAGATTCCATTTGAATTTCGATCTGGAGCAAGCAACACACAGTCCTAATTTACCGAAGATATGAGAAAATATACGTGAAACATATACCTGGTAAATATCAGGAATTCATTAAATCTAAGGTACCCGACAAAGGCCGAGGAACTTCTCTGTAGCTCAGCCAGCTTTGCAGTGTACTCCGTTAACATAATTTCTTTAAATTTGACCACCCAGTACTCTAATGTGATGAGCTGTTGCTTACTGCATTCCAGATCTGGTAAACACAAAGTGCAGTATAAACGGTGGAGAAGATGAGCTTTATGTAAACTGCATATTGTTAGCTATTTCACCAGATTATAGTTAAACATTTAAAAAGCAATTGTAGATTAGAAATTCAAGGGAATGCTGATGAGAAAACTCTGTTCTTCATTACTGTGCCTGATCAAGCCAACACTCTTGAAAGCATAGCATTATTGCTGAAGTAGGTTTTACAATCACATCTTTGTACTAACCATTTTTGCATGGACGCTCTTTCTAAATACCCTCTTCACCGTCAGCCTTTGACCAGACATTCTTTTTAGATTTCAAGGAGTAAATTCTGCTAGTGTAAAACTGATCTACAAATACATGCATGGTGCACTGGACATTGCGTAACAGTTAAGTTCTGCCAGCAGTGATTTATCTTGTGTTGCTGTTTTTATTTTGCTGGCTGTCTCAGGGCAAAATAGAATTGGAGACCAAATGCTGTCTACAGCTGCAATGTCTGAAGACAAGTGCTGAGTCACCATGAGGGAGCACCGATTGACAGACAGGGAGATTAAGCCAATCAGCATTATCAATACCAGGTGCTGGGCTGCCAGGAGATGGTGATACCCTTCCTGGAACAGGGAAGCGTAACAGCACAGGGAACACTGTCTATAAAATCACACAGCAGTAAGTGGGACTTAGACTGGAACTGCTGCTGGACGGCAAAAGACGTGATCCCCTGTGGCCAGGGATGCCTCCACTGTCATCTTCTTCTTCTGAGGAATGACTCATGTTCTTTTACGTACAGCCTGAGTCTACGTTATGACTGTGTCGCGTGCTGATTGATAAGAATTTGACAGTATCTGCAGAGGATCTGCCTAGGTGACTTGAAAAGTGTTTGTAACTCAGAATTCTAGAAATTCTGTGCAACTATAAGCTATGCTAAGTGCTAGAAATTGTAGATGATGAGCTATGCTGATTGTTTATTTCTTTCTTATGTAATAATAAATCTCTAATTATAACCACAACCCTGTGGCCAGTCCTCATTCTGCCACGGATCCCTAAAGAACCTGCATGTCTTCTGCAGTGTTGGGTCACAAGGATAGAGAAAATCAAATAACATTCACAATTTTGCATCTGAAATCTAATTTAACTAAGAAACCTCCATTAAGTCAAAAACATCAGGCAGGTATCCCAGCTATTCAGGGCAATAACATCAGTTTCAGTAGCTTTACATTCCTATGACTTTTGTTCTGCAGTAGAAGACCTATATATCCTTCATACCTTTGAACAATATTCTGTCCTACACTTTATAGAAGCACCTTAGAAAAAGAAAGCTTACTACTGTGCTCAGGAATGATTATAAAATTTACCTGCAATTATTGTTACGCAGCTATAAACACAAGGTAGACGATTAATACATGCTGCAATCCCTATTTTGGGATGAGCTCAAAAGCACTGTTATTTTTCTTTTTAAGCATTCTGTGCTTAACTGTCAAAGTTATTTATATTTCAGGATATGCTGATACACGACATTACATCAAGCAACCACAATGCATAGCTAGTTGCTTTGGGCACTGCACTTACATGTGGCATGGGAAGAATTTACCAGGCTTACAGCCAAAAAAAAACCAGCATCAGAGAAAGATGCCTTCTTTAAAAAATTAGGAAAAATTAGGATATATTCTTTCACTACGACAGCTGTTCCAGCAGAGTTTTTATTCTATATTATGAGCTGCCAGATCTTGTAGCCCAACAGAGGTGAGGATGCTGCAGCTCCCTGTTCCCTGGACCATCTGGGAGCAAGTCTGAGCACATACTCCCAAAAGGTACATACACAAACACGCAGGTACAATACAAACAGACACATGGACAGCCATGGATCAACATGGACAGGAAACATTGCACTCATGCAAACACAAATGGCCCCATCATGTTCCCTTCTCCTGCCAATTAGGAGAGAGTACATTGGACATGGAAATTACGTACATACATACATGCTATGGATCCTTCCAACAACTGGCTGTATACAGTCCAAGCAGTAGCTGGTCCTGGATCCTTGGTCTCCCCAGGTGCTAGCATCTGGACACAGGTACCCCTGGGGCTACAGCCCCTCCCCAGCTGCTGGTGCAGACCGCCTTGCACAGACGTGCACACATTTCTGATCCTTCCAGCAACTGACCGTAGACACTTGGGGCCAGCCACTAGCTGGTCCTTGGATCCTCTCTTCTCCAGTTGCCTCAAGTAGAGAGAGACAGACAGACATACAAACTGGTCTCAGTTGACCCCAGACCCTGTGGTCTCCCCAGCTGCTGGCTTGGACCCTGTAATCCCTCTAGTAGCCAACTTGTGACCCATCTGATCTCCCCAGTATCCAACTTATACTTACAGCTGCTTCAATAGCTGGCTTTTAAATATCCCACAAATCTTGCACAATCCCTAAATGCTCTTCTCTGCATCTCATAATGATTCCAAAAGCCCTGCAAGCAGTAACCTTCCTCAGTCTGTAAGGTGATGGGCAGAAGCAACTCCCATTGATGCACCATGATGGATGTGCACCCTTGCTCATGGCTGATGGCTTCCCTGTGACAGCCCTAGTTGGAGCTGGGGCAGGGGCTCTGATCCTCTGTATGGGTTTTGGGGTTTCCCTGCCTGCCGTTGTGCTACTGTCCTTTGTGTGTGCACAGACAATCCTTTTATCTCATAACCCAACATTATAAAACCTTACAACCAAGAGCCTCTTACTAGGTTCAAAATAAAGATATCACAGGTAAACTGAAAACTACATTTAATAGTGTATGTTAAATAATACAATGTCAGCACAATATTTCAATTCTGGGGAAAAAGTAGCCTGAATGTAAAGGCAAGATTAAACTATTTTAAGCTTCTTTTAAATACATTTGCAGCTGCAATTGGTGAAAACTGCCAGAAGTGATGCTCAGCCCCAGAACACAGTCCCAAATAAGTGGGCTCATTGCACAGACTTATCCCCTGCACTATAAGGATCACTCTGCAACTCAAGCACTGCTCATTCCTCAGTAATGATTCATGCCAGTGACAAAGACACTTTCTTGCTCATACTTGGGACTGAGCAATGCTGAGCAAGCTCACTGTGAGACAGGAGGATCTATCTATATAAGCAGTGACTTGAGGGCCAAAATGATGATTCAGAGCAGAAGCTCTTAAAAGTCAAAATGACCATCAGTGTGCCAAAAATGAGGACGGATCCCAGGCAAATCCACATAATGAACTGCTCAGACTCTCATCAGTCTGGAAGGTGAACAGGCAGCTGAGTCTCCTCGACATTAGCAGTGGTGGCTATTACCCATTTCCATTTCTAGTGAAGATCTCAGCAGCTGTAATTTGTCCTACTTTACTTATTAATGACATTACTTTAAATCATACAAGGATTATATGGTCTCTTCCCCTGCACTGATCCAGTAGAGAAGAAGCTATTCTTAACTGCAGTACATCACAGAGAAGTGTGCTGATGAGTTGTTGAGCCAGAATGGGGAGAGGTATGCTGAGATGTTCTCACAACAAAATATTTGCAACAACCTTAAAATAAGCTGTACTGTGAAGAGTCAGGCCAACACACAAGGGCCTTGTCCCTTCCACCTCCCACTACAATGGAGCTATAACACCTTCTTCCCACAAAGCAGCATACCTATCCCTTCATCACACAACTCCAGACGCTTCATACATCTCCAGACTTCCATAAAACATTGCTTGTAGCTCTTCCCATCCTCCCCTTAATATCCTCAACTTTATATGCATTTCCTTAGGAAACCAGGCAGAAGAAGGCTCAGCATCTGTAAACAAACTGATCAACAACATAATCAAAGCAGAAATGGAAATGAATAGAGGAAAACTGGCTATGTTGCACAATATCTGATTATTTCACGCTAGCTTTGAGATGAAGATACATTTTTGGACGTTAAAAAAAAAGCCATCTGAAACTGCTTACTAGGAAATATTACTGTGTTGGTTCCTGAGATTTCAATCATTTTTCTTTGAGAAAACTAGATTCCAGAGTATCAGAATGGAGTGGATTCAAGGATTTACAGACCCTCTTGGGAAGTATCATCCTTGTGAAGATTTAAAACTTCAGGCAGCCCTCCTTAAAGCAGTAGTGTCAACCAGGGTTAATCTATATCACTTTCAACTCGGTAGTTATTGGAAAAATTTTTTGGCTAAGTGTAGCAATCAAATAAGCAAACAAAAAAAGACAGAATGATAATGTTGACCTTGATTAACACAGAAGAGTGATCCTGCATAACAATTCTTTATCTAGCTATCCCTTTTTCCACTGGCATTGTGATACAAGGAGATACAGAGACCTTCCCCCTGCCAAGAAGGAGTTAAGGCAATAGCACCTCTTGTCCTTGAGGGTGGAAGCACGGGGAAAGGACAGCACTGAGTTTTCTGATCAACAGCAGGAAGGAGTAGTGCTCTGTGTGCTGTGCATGGGGAGTAGAGGTCTACTAGGAACCGTCACAAGGTACCTCCAGCCTGGCTAGTACAAAGATCAAGAGCTATAAGGACATCCTCATAGTTATCAGCATACATTACATAAGCTTACTTGTTTTGTTAAATACATTTGAATCACATAGTTTTGCAGTCTGATGCCACATCTCTTTAATGTGTAACACAATACCACTAATTGAAGTTGTCTAGGGAGGAGCATGGTGGTGGGAAAATCCACTTTGACTTTGAAATCTCTGTAAATAACTCACTTAAGTTTTTAAGGCCAGAAGGGAATGTTATCACCATCTAATCTGATCTCCTGAATCACACAGACCACAGAAGCTTATGCAGAATGCTTTCATTTTTGCTACTGGATATTCTAAGACAGACATCCCGTGTTGTCCTAAAGCTTTTAACATGAGATAGGCAATTCCCTCAATTAAATATTCAGGTGAGGGGGTGGGGAGCAGTACATAATTTCTATGCTGAATCTATCTAGATTTACTTCCCGACCATATAGTTCTGTAAAATTAAACAGGCCATGTAGTGTTGGCCTGATCTACCAACCTTGTAAGTTGCTCTTCAATAAACTAAACATACTGAGAGTCTTAAATCCCAACATGAAGCATGTTTTTAAAAGCTCAAATCCCTCTGTACTGGGTCTGGCTGGGATAGAGTTAACTTTCCCTGCAGCAGCCCATATAGCATTGTACTCTGCACTTGTAGCTAGAACAGCGCTGGTATCACACCAATGTTTTGGCTACTGCCAAGCAGTGCTGGCACAGCACCAGGACTCTCTCCAGACCCCCCAAAGCCAGTAGGTGGGGGTGGGCAAGAAATGGGGAGGGGACATGGCCAGGGCAGCTGACCTAAACCGACCAAAGGGATATTCCATACCATATGATGTCACGCTCAGCAATAAAAGCTGGGAAAGGGAAGGAGAAAGGGGGGGCTCTCATTGCAAAGACGTCTGTCCTTCTGAACAACCACTGTGGGTATTGAGGCTCTGTGTCCCAGGACGTGGCTGAACATTGCTCGTTGGTGGGAGAATAACTTGTTTTCTCTTTTCCTCTGTGCTCGTGCACAGTCTTTGCTTGTATATATATATTTGTTGTTGTTTTTTTCCTTCCTCTCCTTTAATTAAACTATCCTTATCTCAAGCTGTGAGGTTTTTTTTCTTCTCTCCCTCTTCTTTTGAGGAGGGGGAGTGAGAGAGCGGTTGTGGTGGAGTTTAGCTGCCCAGCAGCGTAAACCCACCACACCCTTTTGTAGCTCTCTGAATCTTTTCTAATATTTCAACATATTCTTCAAAGTGTGGGTACTGGAACCAGATAGAGTTTTCAAAAATGGCCTAATTAAGTCCAGACACCTAACACTAATATGCCTGCTTGGGGCTGATTTTTTTAATTTTTAGTGTCTCCAAAGATTAAATCCTTTCTTGTAGGTACAGTACTGCTTTGAGAGCTGATGTTCAGCCCTGCTTATTAAACATTATAAAATCCTTTACTGTATCCTGGAAGGCAATGGAGTCAGCAAGCTACAGCGAGAATGCCAAGAACAACATCAGGGTAGGATTTGAAGTGATGTGCAACAGAGCTGAGGCACAAAACCCACAATGAACCATGGCTGAACTGGGCAGCCACCTCCCACAGACACAAAAAGCCATGGAAATGGTAGATGGGACCTTGACAAGTACCACTCCCCAGTTTCTGAGGACCTTCTAACAGGAAAGGAGAATACTGTCTGGCACACCATCCTTGAAGGACTGCTGATGCCTGAGTTGAGTCAGGGTATGCCAACAAGCTATGGTAAAGTTTTTCTACTCTTACATATGATGGAACCTGAGGTTCTCTCACCTGAGGCTGGCGTTTGCTGACCAGCTCTGTGTTTGTAGCTTTAACACCTCTCTCCCTTTGCCCTTTCCATAAGTCAGAAGATAAGGAGGACTACAGTTAAGCAAACAATAACTTACCCAAATTTCTTCTTCTTTTTTTTTTTTAATCAGCATCATGACACTGAACTTGTAATGCCAATATAACCTAATCAACTTAAATATCTCTTACAGATTTAGTGATTCTTTGCAGAGACTATATACCAATGTTACTACAATGGAGGTGTAGGTCTCCCTCTTTCCTACTTGAATGCAAGGGATGCTATTTTCTTCAGTAGACACATGTGCAAGCTCCCCTCTTCCTCTGAAAACCATATCAGCACTGATACAAGAAGGAAGACATGGCATATTTCAGTTATAATATGAGAACTCGGTACCGTGGGAAGACTGGGAAAACTAAGAGCAGATCAAGAAGTATATTATCCTCATCTGCAAGTTAAGATATATCAAGTGCTAAACTGATTCTTAGTTCGTGGATTAAACAAGAACACTCAGGCACATGTCAAGCCAAAGTGAAATACAGATTTACCTCATAATTACTGCAGGTATTATTTGCACAGCTATGCCTTACAGGATAAATACAAGTATGGGTTGCGGTGCTGAATTTCACCTGTTTCACAACAGTTCACGACCACCATTAACATTTTACAGATACAGCTCTACCTTGCCATCTCTCCAGATGTTGGCCTTGTGACCCAACTGCTATCAAAGTCAGGTCTGAAATGCCATGCATTGCTCCTGGGTAACACTGTAAACACAAACCTAATGACCTCAGGAACCAAGTCTGCTGTGTGTTCAAAGAGGACTCTCTGAGAACATGAAGGAACAGTGTGCAGGGGAGGTGGGGGACCCAGCTATTGTGACGGGGAACACATTGACCCAGTGGCTCCATCCGCAAGACTGTCAGATGGCAGTTGCCCTTCAGTCTTCTCTCCCAGGCTCCAAAGCGTTATTTTACGAATTGCAAAGCAAAAGCCACTTGAGCTATAAATAAAATACAAAATATGTGGAGAGGAGGGAGTGAAGGGATAAAAGGGTTGGAATAACAAGTTATTTTCAGTCTCTAGGGATAACCAGGCATAACTGACTCACCACTCTTTGCTCCATCATTCCTGAACTACATTTATCAAATCCAGATAACAGAAATACTGTATTTATTCCCCTGCCTGTATAGCTGCTCTCTTCCAGCTTCCCATACTTCATGTCTGCTCTACACACACATATGGCATTTGGTTTTCACAGGTATGTTACAGGTTAGGAAGGAGAAAACATGTTGCTCTAGGCTTATTGTACACTATTACTTATTCATACCGAAAATGATATTTCATGTAATAGACAGGCACTGGTATGCAGCTTTATAACTCCACTAAACTTTAACATGAATTTCCTAGCAAACAGCCAAGAAATTCAGATAAGAATCACAATTATGCTTGAAATAAAGATAATTTACTGTACTTCAGTGAAATCATTTTAAAAGGCATTGCATGTAGTCCACCTTGTCATAGGATGTCTTTGAAGAAAGGCAAATTTACATAGATTAGGAAATGGCTGATTTTTTCTTTTTTCTGTTTCTTTTTAAAGAAGTTAAACTAGTCATCCAAGTATTTATGGAAAGCTAAGTATCATGACAATTAAGCAAAAGTAAGGTATAAAATATCCTTAAAATAAATCACATATATATATATACACATATATAATGCACATACAAACAACGCAAGCTTATTCTTATCTTTTAACATAACAGACTATCCACCTAATTCCTCTGTTACTCGAGAGAGAGATATTTGAAAGCACTGGGAATCTGAGACAGAAGCAATGCATCCATGTACATTTCTTTGTTCTCTGCCGGGATGAACAATCTCTCTCCAATACAGATGGAATTCAGCATCAATCTCTACAACTAAAACCACATCCTTAAAAGAGGCAATCCAGTTCTGCTAGAATTCAGCCTTTGCATGTGGAATTTCTACTGTCATTCCTGACTGGCCTCACTGAGTTAACAGTCAAACAAAACACTGGAACAGTTTACATATACAACTGCCATACCAACGATGTTCAAAATAGCAGGATGTTACTGTTAAGTAAACAATGCACATGGCTTAAAACCTGGAAGTTTTGGAAAATAAAAGTGATACATTTTTAAAGATGTCAGGAATAGCAGTATGTATGAACTGTCGTGTTGTAGCACAAAAGCATATGTTAGCTTTCAGCATCCTAATTAAAATACAAGCATTAAAGGGGCTACCCTTCCCCATTTCCCTGTTACTTCTATTAGATGTTATTTATTTCCCCCAGTTCATCCAAAATCTTTGCTTATACTCTTTTCAAATACAATTTTTTTTAATAGTTTTGGGATTTGCCAGGATGTAGAGTAGGAATTTCTCATAATTTTCTCATCATTGTTAATAATTTTCAAATTGTTTTAGATATAAGATTAGATCCCATCTGACCTGCAGACCGACCTTCCAACTTACATTGAATCATGTCTTTTGTGAAGTCACTACAAAACCAGAGTGAGACAGAGTGTGAGGAGTAGAGAAAAATAATTCATCACAGATATTCCGAAGAAAACAGTTGCAACAGTTCTTGCTCAGTAATCAACTGAGCAAAGTGTATCCTATCTTTTCAGGAATGCCATGGAGTTGTCACTTTCTGCCAGACCCTTAGTTCATGTCAATGGAAGGATGGTACTATGAATAGCATAACACCACCCAACTGAATTATAATGGTAGCAATAGGTAAATAAATAATGTTAAAGAAAAAAAGATTTTATTCTTGGCTTTTAGTGAATTACATTAATTCACTTCTATAACTGAGATAAAAGGTTCAGCTTAATTGCCTCCCCTTACTCTGTTTTTCTCCCTTTTTGATGGCTACAAACAAAGAACCTGTTAATTCAGCGCACTTCAGCGCTATCTGCTCTTATCACTACCCAAACTCAGCCGCTAGAGAGTACTCTTTAGCTGCTTAGTGACCTTCCACTGTTTTATAAACTTGCCCTCTTCAAACTGACCCAGGCATCACTCATGTTTACTGCAGCCTCCAGGAACCCCAGAAAGAGCAATCTGGAATTAGTAGTGAACTTCAAGTCCAAGCAACGCTATAGATAGGCTAGATGATACACCCAATACCATTATATTTGGGATACACAAGAAGAAATTGAAAATGCATGCAAACTTTTGAGAGATTCATTATTACAAATATGGCCCATACCAATCCAAAATACTTGATGAAAACATACCCTGCAACAAAAATAGAATATAAACTAGATGTTGAAAAAACACCTGCTAGCAGCCACCTCAAATATTTGGATTGAGTGTTTCCACATAAATCCCAAGCCACTCTCTCACAATTCATGCCTCACGAGTTTGTGCTATCGCCATTCTTGGTCACAGTGGTTTGTTTTCATTTCAGCGTACAAGGCAAAAGGAATGCAGAACAGCACCAGCAGTCTGACAAGAAGGTATAACTTCAGCACACAGAAAATTGTTAGGCTTATAACTTCTCTCTGATCGATACGTATACAATAAAGCCACGTTATCCATTTGTTCCACCTTGTTTTAAATCCAGGGCAACGATTTTACTCTGAAAACATTTCACACACTACCATTAGAAGAACTTCTGCCAAGAAGGACTGTTTTATTATCTGACTTCACAGCTGAGGTATATTTACACAGAAACAAGCTCACCTATATACCTCACTGAGTCACATCAGCTTGGGGTAGAGAGGCACTTGAGCTTCAATTAACCAGCAGAGCCCTCCTCTTGAATTAGTCAACAAAACAGAGCCTCTAACATTATGTATTCAGTTCTTTAATAGAACTTAACCCTTTGAGGTTCAACTCTAATAATACTAATTCCATTTCCATGTTTTTTTCCTCTGCTGACTGACTACACAAGACATACAGCCCCCGACACAAAAGCATACAGCACTGCAAATAACAGGCATGCAGACCCATGACTGCATGCACTGAGATATGAACTTATTGTTCCCAATCCCCTGGTGCTAAAACAGTTTCCACCAGACCACAATATACAAATGGACAAATCTTGTTAAATTTAATTAGCCCAGTACTTGGGGGAGCCATCTTAATCAGTAAGGGGTTTAATGAAAAGCCGCAACTCCAATGAATACTCTTTAATTACGACTGACTAATATTTATCCACAAAGAGGAATTTGTTTCAGGATTAGTCTGAGGACCTGAAAGAAGCCAAAGACATCAATTTAATAATGGAATGCCTAATTAAAGTATAATGGAAACCTAATTGTGATATACTGCTTTGTAGCACATGATTTATTTAGAACAATTGCTTTTCACTGGGCTCATTAGGGAAACTTAAACAAAACACAATAGTAAAAAAGAAAAGGGAAAAACAGAAACACTGGAACTTCCATGATGATTATAATCAGCTGATGAAAGATAGTGACATGCTTGTCAGATAAAGCACTGCCACCCCTTCACAGGCTGTGGTTAATGTTTTTAAAAGGATAATGATTATACAGTTCCTTTCCTCCCTAACAACATGGGATCAGACCCAAACCCTACTGCAGCTACTTGGTGGAGCTCCTCTGGTGGAAAGGAGCCATAAAGTTGAAGGCTCTTTGGATTCTCCTCAATCGGAGAAACCTCGCATAACATATGCACCCTCCCAGCTGCTGCTGAAGGAGAGCAGCTAGGGCAGAGCAAACAGCACAACCTCCCTACCCCCCCCATCCTTTCCCATTTGCATTCTGTGAGTATGAAATTGCACTTGATCAGGATGCATTTCTTTAAGAGGTCATGGCCCTACAGGTACACATGGCACATAACTGAATGTCTCCTATTTTTTTTTCTATATAAACCAAAATGCAGCTCAAGTCATTCATAGAATCATAGAATATCCCGAGTTGGAAGGGACCCATAAGGATCATCGAGTTCAACTCCTGGCACTGCACAGGTCTACCCAAAATTTTAGACCATGTGACTAAGTGCACAGTCCAAACGCCTCTTAAATTCAGACAGGCTTGGTGCAGTGACTACTTCACTGGGGAGCCTGTTCCAGTGTGCAACCACCCTCTCAGTGAAGAACCTCTTCCTGATGTTTAGCCTAAACCTCTCCTGCCTCAGCTTGACACCATTGCCGCGGGTTCTATCACTGGTGATTAAGGAGAATAGGTCAGCGCCTGGCCCTCCATTCCTACTATAGAACCACACATGCTCCTGATTGCATCCTGATGGCACTGGGGCAGTACCCCCACCCCACCCCAAGTAAAATGGGCTAGCTGCTACACAACTCAATCATTCAAACCAAGGTGAAGGACACACACTGTTTATTCCATATCATACTTTCACAGTGTTGATGCAAACAGTATTGTGCTGACCTGCTGTATTTTCTTCCCTTTGCTGGTGAAGCACCAGGAAAAAAGAATAATTGAAAGATGGAAAGCAGCCACTCCTGCTGCTCCTTCACCCTGCAGTGCCCTGCAGAAAACAGGCACAGGGAGGTCCAGGAGCAGACAAGCTTTCTCCAATGGTGGCTGCTGGAACCGCACATCCCTTAGCTCTGGGCTCAGTGATGTTTCACTGGTGATGTGAGAATGGCTGCACTAACAGAAGCTGTCATGACAGTACCATGGAAAAGAAAAGGGATGCTGGGATCTGTGAAAACACAGAACCATGGCTTTGTAGATGAATGAGGGACTGCAGTCATTTTAAAGGCACAACAACAGAAAATTCTCTTTAGAAATAAAAAAATTTGCTTATGATTTTGTTCCAACTACTGCTGTTCATAGGGATGCTTAGAAAAATTGTACTAAAGTCAATTCTTTGAATGAAAATGAGCAAAGACTGCTGAGTGCCTAAACAGCCATTCCTATGCCTAGTTGTAAGCTGAATTCTGAACATCCATCTTCTTATACTTCCATGTGTGTGATGGTGTCAGTCTGCCAGCTTGAAAAGTGAAAACTGAATTCTTATCTCAAGCAGAGCAAAAGAATAGGATGTGGGGCTAGTGGTTCAGATATGGTAACAGTATTGGAATAGTGAGGTTGAGAGAGACCACTCATCCCAGTACACAATGGCCAAATATTGAGCCAAATGTATTACTCTGCTCAAGGCAAATAAGAAGAACAGGTGGAGGCTCATAATCTATATGTTGTACCTTCATGTTAAAAACACAGGTTACAGTGATCTGTTGCTTTTTAATACATTATAATTTTTTTAATACAGATCAGAAGGCAATCCCATGCTGGTAAGTGAAGTTACAGATGAGAAAACATTGTAAATCCCTGTTGTACAGGCCCCTTTGAGCAGAAGTCTGGAAAAAGGGAAACATTACTCCCATTTTTAAGAAAGGGAGAAAGGAAGACCTGGAGAACTACAGGCCGGTTAGCCTCACCTCTGTGCCTGGGAAGATCATGGAGCAGATCCTCCTGGAAGACATGCGAAGGCACATACGAGATAAAGAGGTGATCTGAGACAGCCAGCACGGCTTCACCAAAGGCAGATCTTGCCTAACCAATCTGGTGGCCTTCTATGATGGAGTGATGGCATCGGTGGACAAAGGAAGGGCGACGGACATCATCTACCTGGACTTGAGCAAAGCCTTTGATATGGTCCCTCACCACATTCTTCTCTCTAAATTGGAGAGGTATGGATTTGAAGGATGGACTGTTAGGTGCATCAAGAATTGGTTGGCTGGTCGCAGCCAAAGGGTTGTCGTCAATGGTTCTATGTCTGGGTGGAGGCCGGTCACAAGCGGTGTCCCTCAGGGGTCGGTCTTGGGACCGGTGCTCTTCAACATTTTTATCAATGACATAGACGACGGAATCGAGTGCACCCTCAGCAAGTTTGCGGACGACACCAAGCTGAGCGGTGCAGTTGATACCATAGAGGGAAGGGATGCCATCCAGAGGGACCTGGACAGGCTGGAGAAGTGGGCCCAAGAGAACCTAATGAGGTTCAACAAGGCCAAGTGCAAGGTGATGCACTTGGGCTGGGGCAATCCCAGGTACTTATACAGACTGGGAGAAGAAGAACTCGAGAGCAGCCCTGCGGAGAAGGACTTGGGGGTCCTGCTGGACGAGAAGCTGGACATGAGCCGGCAGTGCGCGCTTGCGGCCCGGAAGGCCAACTATGTCCTGGGCTGCATTAAAAAAGGGGTGGCCAGCAGGGAGAGGGAGGTGATTGTCCCCCTCTACTCTGCTCTGGTGAGACCCCACCTGGAATACTGCGTGCAGGCCTGGGGCCCCCAGCACAAGAAGGATGTGGAGCTCTTGGAACGGGTCCAGAGGAGGGCCACTAAGATGATCAGAGGGCTGGAGCACCTCTCCTATAAGGAAAGGTTGAGGGAACTGGGCTTGTTTAGCTTGGAGAAGAGAAGGCTCCGGGGAGACCTCATTGCGGCCTTCCAGTACTTGAAGGGAGCGTATAAACAGGAGGGGGAACGCCTGTTTACACGTGTTGATAGTGATAGGACAAGGGGGAATGGTTTTAAACTAAGACAGGGAAGATTTAGGTTAGATATTAGGAGGAAATTTTTCACTCATAGGGTGGTGAGGCACTGGAACAGGTTGCCCAGAGAGGTTGTGGATGCCCCATCCCTGGAGGCATTCAAGGCCAGGCTGGATATGGTGCTGGGCAGCCTGCTCTAGTAGCTGGCAACCCTGCCCAGAGCAGGGGGGTTGAAACTAGATGATCTTTAAGGTCCTTTTCAACCCAGGCCATTCTATGATTCTATGATTCTAAGTCTAAAACTCATTTCCTGAAAATATTGGCTGTGAACTTCCACCTCTGAACTCTGACGGAACATTTAACTCAGATGGCACTGTGCACTAGAAAGCCCTGAAAGCAGTCATTACTAATGTTTTGAACATTGATTTTTAACACAAATCTGAGTATGTATATAACTAAATCACAAGGAATAGAAACAACTGAGGCAGTTCAATTATTTAATTATTTCATAGAAATTACAAAAAGAAATGGCCTGCAAGTTAAAAAGTCCACTGTTGCCAGCACATAATTGTTTTTCTTAAGCATTTTAACTTCAAAAAAATTAAGCTCCCCAAGCTTCACACAGTGCATTGAGAGGACAATGCTTAATTAATGGAAGAAACTATTTGTCAGAGCAGAAAATTCCTTTGAGCTATGTTTTCCCCAAAGACACTTTGCTATAGGAAACAAATGGAACTTACACATTTGAGTTCAGAAACACTTTCCCTTAAGGCTTCCCAAACAACGTCTCTGAGCACAGCTCTCCCAGGCTTACTACTGAAAGCACAGAAGGCATTACATGGTCCTTACTCCACAACTTCTTCCACTATAAGATCCTGAGGTGCACAGGAATAGCAAATGGAGAGATTTGAAATATGCGGATCAGTAACACATCTCAGAAAACTCCATGTTCCTCGGTAGTAACTTGCTTTTTTCCTCAAGAGCACGTACACGTAACGCAGTCCACTACCAGCTGCCAGCTGTTGGGACCTTGCTAGTTTGAACATTTTGTCTCAATGCCCATAAGCAAGCTAGACTCGATCTGCACAGACTTGAGGTCAAAACAGGTATTCTTACTCATGTTTGGCCTATGCACACGATCAGCTGTGGAGACCTTCAGCCAGGAC
Source organism: Anseranas semipalmata (assembly GCA_013399115.1). Taxonomy (NCBI): domain Eukaryota; kingdom Metazoa; phylum Chordata; class Aves; order Anseriformes; family Anseranatidae; genus Anseranas; species Anseranas semipalmata. Next base: position 38,062 of record VXAA01004163.1, on the reverse strand, counting down.
AGAAAGGCCAAGAGCCTTCCTGACCACTTGCAAATGTGCTGATGCCTCTCCTTTGGAAGAATGAGGGTCAGGGGAGAGAACTGGCCCAGGGCTGGTGGAATTACTGCTTAGAGCTCTGATGTGCCCACAGGAAGGCTTTGCATGGTACAGTACAACATCTTTATTAGCCAGGTACAACTGGATGTCTCCCATTTTCCATCCCTATGGGAAGGAAAAAGACTATCCTTACAAATGGGAACAAAGAAGTTGCCACTGGTTCAACATGGCACATCAACAAAGGTGATGAGAATAGTCTGAGTTTATCTGAAAAGCATCTCTCATCTGAGGAACAGCTTACATTAGCCTTTTCAAGAGCTGCAGAATGATAAACCGCCAGTTAGTCTTTCACAAATGAATGATGGGGTGATGAAAAATACAATGTAGCTTGACTGAGTTCATAGACAGTTTACCTCTCAGAGCTAGTTCTGGTAGAAACTGCACTTTTGTTTGTCCACCAAGACAAAAGGAGAACTTCAGCTGCTTTGATGTATTTTCTGAAATATGGAAAACATGTCAAATGGATGCTGAAACCCAAAGTCCACTGCTCATCTCAGTATGTTTTCTGCCCAAGTAATGGTGACAAAAAGTAACTCCCACCAACTCTTCCATCTGCACTACCTTTTGAAAACATTAAAAACAAGAAAAAAAAGCAATTACAGTATGAATATCTTTGCAACTACACATAATTAGTGACTGAGGCAAAAGAAATGCAAAACAAAACGTGAGACCTAGTATTTTTCTTCTCTCAAAGCAATGCCAACCTACACTCATAATTTCATTAAGGGACAATGGTAACTATGCTGTTTTATTGTAGAAATGGCATTTCAAATGTCAAGGCTGACAACAAAACTCATTCAGCAAACTGACAACTTCTGTTCGAACACCTATAGTAACATGCTTAAGTGAACTGCACGCCAAAGTGAAAAATTCCTTGATTAGTTTATAAGATATATTGTATGTCAAATCAAAACACAGTGTTAAAAGAGCGAATATACTGCTGCAATAATAGCTAATATCTCAGAGAGATTACAAAATGGAATATTTTTCTAGATCAGTCTACAATCTGAGAAGTTGTCATAGTATCACTTCACTCTCACCAACTGCAGACATGAATGAATAATTCCATCCATAGAGTAAAATCCTGGCACATGTTGGCAATTTAAATTGACTAGTACAGTGAGTTATGGCACTGTCTGTGATGAAGTAACTTTGTCAGCAATAAACCCAAGATGGAAATAAATTGGCTACTGTCCACTTGTCTTTGCTGACTTTCAAAAACTTCTCCCTTGGTTCTAAGAGTGACAAACTAGATACCAAGGTGGTTTTAGACTTATTGATAAATTATTTCAACTAATCTGACATGGAAAACTGATGGAGGTCTGGAAAGCTAATTTTACTGTTTTCAAGTCTTTTCTTTAAAGTTATTTCGGTAGTTTCTTAGTTAGAATTACAGTGCACATCTTTATGTCCCTCCATAAGCCATACACCTTCAAGAGAACTGGCAAAGACAGACACAGTAGTAGTCTGATACAGTTGTATTTACACTGCTCTCATAGCAGACCCAAGGCAGGTATGAGGCCAAATTAACTATCTGTTCCTAGTTACTTATCAGGAACATCCTCCTGGGGCTAGCTGCAGGAAAACTCCATTGCAATTCTCAGAGGGAAAACTTCATATTTGTCTAATACTTAGAAGAAAACCTTCCTTTATGTGCTGCACTGCCGCTTGATGGTCTTTGTCACCTCCAGACAGATTAACATCAGGCAGGGTATATATGTTATCCAGGGTCCTTCACAGGAAGGCCTTGGTGTCGCCTGCCAGGGGGGGCATGGTGGGATTTGTACAAAGCCTAAAGTAACAGTACATGCAAGGGTAGAGTGGGAACACCTATTGCTGAGTCTTGTCAGCAGTCCAGACCCAATTGTGTCATGAGAGACACCCAGCTGAGCACGGTATTCCTGATATAGGCAGCTAAATCACCAGTGGGTCCTGAGAAGTCCAGAGCCTGTACTTTCGTTTTAGCATCTGCAATAGAAGCATAAATTAAATCTATCAATAGATAGAACAGACGTACTAAAACAGAATGTGTTCTTATAACATTTTGAAAAATACACAAGAGTACTCAGACTCTTCTACAAGAAGGGATTTGAAAACTGATGAAAAGTCCATCATTTTGTCCAGACAGAATCCTGAATGTTGACACTATAGCTGATCTGTGTAGCTAATTCTGATTTACTATACCATGCTTTCTCTTCATGATTTATTGTCTGACATTGTAAGCTAGTAACAATACCTGTCTCACTTCTGAATACTGAAAAAGGGAACAGCAGAACAAATACCACTTACTGCATGATGCCCTGAATTCTTCATTCTTAAGTATACATTCTCAAAGGGCTGTTTTAAGAAAATATTTACTTTTTGGTTGTTATGGTGATCATCTTTTCACAGCAGTTTATAAAAATAGGAATGGCTAAAAATAAAAAGTCCAAAGAAACCTAAGAAACTAAAAAGGGAATATGGCATGCAGATTTGTCTGGTTCAGAATAAATCTGCATATAGTGTCTTGCAGCAGCACGTTTTACAAAGGGAATTAAAGCCATGAAATTAACATTTTAATGAAGTAGAGAGACCATTGACGTCAGGACTACTCACTGATTGCTGTTTCCAGGTGGCCTAATGAGATGAAAATGAAGTTTATATCTTCAGCTAGCCTAAGCCAGGCTTGTTTTGTGACTGTGATTGAATTTAAATGAGAAGATACTGCTGTGTGCAAACATGTCTAGCCTTATCAAATCTAGGTATAATAAATGCTTGATTTTAAATATTTTATGTTAAGAAAAGGGATTTCAGTCTTTCTTTCACAATTCAGAATAAATGTAAAGCCAAAGTTTTACCACTAATTCTATAGAATGCCATGGCTTTTGTACTGGTTGCTCCAGGAATCCCCATATAAAATGTTTACTGTGAGATGTGTTTGTTTATCTATCAAGAAGCAGAAAACATTCTGGATTCTAAAGGTGAAGGAGGAAATCATAAATCCAATGTAACCTGTGGATAACCCATACTGTGACTTTTTTGGCACCAGAGGCATGTCAGACATTAAGGTCAACTGACGGAAATGCAAGACCACCATATATTGTGAAACACACTTCAAAGGAACTGCAGCACATCATAAATTCCATGCTCCTAAATGCCACCGAAAGAGTGCATTTAATTTTCAGCCTTCACTATAAATAGTGACTAGACATGCATAAATATTCTTCACTGTTTCTTATTAGAGGAATGAATCAACATTGGTTTTGCTTTAAATACCGTATTTCTACCTAGAGAATGAGACAACCATAGTGCTAGTCTCAGAATTTCTTTGAAATTGTGTGAATAAATTTAGTCTTTTTTCACTTTCTACCCTTGCTACAATACTAAAATAAATATATAAAAAAAACAAACCCCAAACCACACTCAGCTACTAACACTATACCTGTTATTTAAGTCTAATTCTCACTTCATTCCTGGGTTCACACATCTGTGAAGTAGTGTTCAACAGTCCTAATTTCTCACTTCAAAAGATATCTTGACATACAACCTGCTGCTGATGGTAAAATTGATCAGTACTAGAGAATAGAGCAGGGCAGGAGAAATGCAGAAAATACATAACTGACCTTCCAAACTCAGCTCTTCTCCTGAGTCTATGACCTAGAGCTACAGAAGAGTAATGAGAGGACACGTTTTATTCCCCTTACAGTATATTCTCTATTTTGTCCATTGTGAGTTGTAGGTTCATAAAAAGAATAAAGGTGGTCCATCAATAACACCCTGTTCTTTTTAAAACCAAGAGCTTCATAGGAAACCACTGCTATGGAATACCCCTCTGCTTCTCTGCAAGATGGGGTTACTATTGTTTACTATGTCTAGTAGACTGCTTATAAGCCTTTTATAGACTTCAGCTTTCTAGGCAAGCTGCATCTCTGGATACGATATCTATATTTGCATTCCTTTTTTCTTTTTTTCCCCTTGGAACAAGCTGTTGCACATGGATTATATTTGAGGATTCAGTAATTAGGTCTAAAAAAATGTCCCCGCTGGTAATGTAACAGCAATAGCGTGCTTGAAGCTGTCCCAGACTCCTCCACAGCACTGCCAAGCAATGTCCCTGGCTGTCGAGGTAGAGATTTCCAGAGATCTCTTTCAGTTTGAGATCTTACTAGGTGTGAGGCAGAACGAGATTGCTTGGAAACACTTCATGGAACATGCACCACGCCCTGCCACGGGAACTCAGAAGCATGGAAAATGACTACTTGAAGCAAGGCAGCCAGGCGAAACAGATAGCAGACACAGATTTGTGATGCTCTTGTGTCATCAGCAGAATGACTCATTCTCATGAGCAAATAAACACATCTGAGCTCAGGACTTCCATCTGGCCCCTGGTATTGTCTTGGACATGGAGCCTTCAGATTTGATGCTTGCGCTATTTGTATGATTGAGCTGACTAACCAAAGGGCTGGGTAGCAACCTGCATGTTCAGTATGCTACAAAAATAGAAATGCAGCCTGTTTAGTGTGGCAACAAATACCTTTCTTTCCAAAAGATGTTTTTAAGCCACTTTTATTCTTAGGATGCAGATGATATGGCTAAACCAATCCAGGACTAACCCACCTCCAAAAGGATTGATCTTGTTTGTCTACTGCCTCACACTGCATGCTCTCATTACTCCCCTGGTCCTGCAATAACCCCTTTTAACATGTGGAGCCAGCAGAAGCTAACTCTGCCAAAGAGCTATACTGGTACTGGGGCTGCTGGGGAATCTAAACACCTGACTGCTGAAGTGAGACATTGGTTAACTGCTGTTAACTCAATCAGGAAAGCTCGTCAGGCTGGAGTGGATGCCGTATGCACAATACGTTTTCATGTTAGAAACCTCTTCCTTCATCCACCACAGAGGATAAGCACTCTCTGTTTCACCCACCCATCCAAGAGGTCAGTGCAGGCTTGTCTTCTTGGGGCAGGAGACACCAAGCAGCTCACATCTGTTGTGTTGGTAAGATGCAAAATCAAGATTACTCAGAACACAGTGTCCTCCTGTAATTCATATGAATTCTGGGCCAAGGGTTGCAACATTTTTTCTTCATTATTCTACCGTTGCCTAGCGTAGCATTTTCCTCTATTGGTTGCTATTGCCTAGAACAGCATCTGGAAAAAGTTAGGTAGCCAGAACAGCGTAACAGACATGAGCTCAGTGTGTTCCCAAGACCTGATTTTCAGAGATACAACACACCTGCAGCTTTCAGCAAATTCATTACAGAGTTAAAAGGCTCAAAGCTTTCTGAAAAAAATAAAAAATAAAAAATCAAGCCCATGATGATTAAACCCAATCAGGAAGCATGCCACTGTTTTCTACACACCAGCTAAATGCTCTGGAGGCCTGTTTGCTCCAAGTATAGATTGCAGTATTTCAGCCTGTGAGGTGACAAACACATGAATAACCTCAGCAAGATCCACATCCGAGAAGGATGTTCACAAATTCCTGGCTAGCAACAGATGGAAAAACAAAGGCATGGAACCACAGATGCTCCTTTTCTGAAATGGTGAAGGACCCAAGAGAACCTTCAAGCTACAAACTCCAACAGAAGTGAGCAGCACATCCTCGCGACTCTCTCCGGAGGTGTAGGCACTTACTCCATTTTGCCAGATAAATGCCCTCTGCCCATCAGCTAGACACACTGGGCCATTCAGAAAATTTCTTCATCACTGACAAAACACAAAATTGTTTTGATTATGGAACAGGTACATGCCTTGCATGCTTTAGCACAAACAACTCCAAGCTAGGTGAGAAGCAAACAACCGTGTCGTACCCAAGTTGAGGTAAAACTGTGGTTTTCAGCACTTTGCATTTTAATTTTGCAGAGCTCATCTTGAAAAAAGAATCACAAGTAGTAGAGTTCCTTAGATTTTTCACTCCTCTGAACTAGCAGAAAAGGGCTAGAACTGACTTCAATTTAAAACAATTTTTTGGGGGGTGGGAGATAAAGGGGTGGGTTCTTTCTTTCTTTTTTAAAAATTGAGTTTCTGTGGTTCAATACAGCAATTTCTACAAGATGTTTCCCTCATCCCATCAGTCACACAGCTCCTTCAGGATGATTTTAAGTGATAGGGAACTGACAAAACACCTCTTATTTTAATATAAGATATATAAAGCTACTTTGATGACACACTGTAAGCCAATATTGTCTTTGGCAAATTGCTTTTCAGGCTTCTAGTGCTTTTCAGTTTCAAAATAAGAATTTCTACTGCATGCTTAGTAGATATATTTGTACACTGACAGATCAAACAGTGCTAACATTTGATGCAACATAATTACTTCTTTTACAGAAAACACTGTTGACAAAGAATAAACACATTTTTGAGAAAATTAAAAATAGTCCAGAGTACAAATACATACCTGAGACATGACAAAAAAAAAAAAAAAGAACACTCTGCATTGTCCTTCAGTCTCGATTCCCTGACCTTATACTGCTTTACATATGGCAAAGTACTTGACCAGAGAATTAATTGCAGAGACAGAAAAATAATTCTGAATTCCATCATGGGATGTTTATAAGAAACCATGTGAGGGACCTATTTGATAATAAAGCTCTGAGTAAATGGCCTTGCAAAGAATCTGTTTCAGCCAAAGAAAAAGGAAGATGTGTCATCAAAATGTCATGACAATGACCGTCTCGAACTAATTTACAGGGTTTTTCAGGAGATAGGCATATGTTCTCCGTACATAATACGTACAAAACCCATGCGTGCTTATACCTGTCTAATTATCTCTTCTATCTTTATGAAATGCATCTAGAATTTCCATCCTAAGTTACACATAAGATTCTTTATTATAAATGATGTGCCACCAATATAAATGTAATCTGCCAAGAACTGCTTACTGTAGTCAACTGTATGGCAGGCACATTATTGACAACATCGCATGTAAATTACCTCAATACCTCCTACCCCACCCACCACCCTACTCTCCAAAGTGTTAAAGCTAAAAGGTGCTTTATGCTGCATTTTGGGAATACTCCTGCCACGTGCAAAATGAGAAAAATTCTGAATGAAAACTTTTCTCCTAGGAACGATTCATATATTTCTGTGTGTTTGTTATGCATTCACTATGTTTGGCAGATATGAATCAAAACACGCTAGTCCTGGCTGGGACCTGTACAAGGTTATTACAATGCCAGTCATCATAACGATTTTCAGTTTTATGGATGAATCTCAAAACCATCCAAATGGATTCTAGGGATTCCTCTTAGTAGGACAGAGGACATGATTTACCTTTAAAAATGCCCAGGCTAGCTGCTGAAAAAGCTTGGTTCAGATGTTTAAATAATTCCTGTGGTGTTTCACTGACTGCTTCTCAAAATTAGCTTCTAGGTGTAGTAGATCCACTTATTTCTGTTGCTTAACTAAAATAATCAACAATTCAAGGATGTCTTATTCAAACAGATCCTTAACTTGTACTTTTCAATTTCTTAAATGGAAACACCATCACAAATACATTTACTTCTTGTTTCATGCACAGAACTGCAATTAAATATTAACCTCATGTATCTAGAGAGGAAATCATCCAAGGTTTCACAAAAGTTATTTTTATATGCCACTCCAAAATAGAAAGGAAAGGGGATATTTGGAAAACAAACAAACAAACAAACAAACAAAAAAAAAAACAGGCACTCTGAAGTGAAGATGAGAAGAGTATAAAGCTACTGTATTTGCTTTTGTCAAAGTCTTCACTCCGTAACCACATTACAGCACAAAATGTCCTGTGTGTGAAAAAGACCCTCATCCAGCCACTACAGAACACGTGGTCTGATTTTGTTATAGAAAGAAAAGCACTCACAAATTTAACCCACTCTGGCATTCTGAAAATATTTATTCCATATAGCAAAACCTACTAAATTAGAACCTAAAAAAGAATGCAACTGAAGTATTTAAAATTTACTATTAAAAATATCAACTCCTGATAATGATAAACTACATATATATATGTGTGTGTGTGTGTGTCACTGTATCTGTATACCTATATGTCTTTAAAAAGCAAGTTGAAGCTTTTTATTCTTTTTGTTTTCAAGTAAAAAATGATTTGAATTGGACTGAAAGTGGCTCCTGACAGCATTCTATTAAATGTGCAAAATCCATTTGGTGGAAAAATATGATAAAACAAAAATCAAGCATGTGTTTTTTTAGTTGACAGGGTGACTAATAAAAATATATTGTGCTTCAACATGCTTAAAAGAAAGAGGATGCCTGCAGAAGTTGAATTACAGAAAGAATGCTGTTTCAGTTTCAGATAAGTTGATTATTTTTATTTTCAGAAACCTAATGCACTAACAGTCCTGAAATCAGATGTGCATAGCTTGCCCTGTGTATTTGTGCAGTCCCCTGACTGCAAATGAAATTGCTAGATTAGGATCTAAAATTTAAAGAACCTTCTTTAACCTCTTATACCTGTGTATTTATATACACAGGCACCAGTGCCTTAAAGAATTTACAACCCCTGTGTGTATGCTTATCAGTTTTCACTGTGCCACCTATATCTTTCATTTCTCCTGATTTCCTGCAATCCACAAATCATATTCTGTGCAAGCAAAGGAAGCCATAAAGTTGCTGAGATAGTAAGTGAATAACAGAAACACCACATTATACAACAGAGCATTATATAATGTTAATCTCTCCTCACATACATCACTTGATTTTCTCAGGCAAACTAATATGAAATGAAGAATACAGATCTAATGTCACTTTTTGTTTGCACATGCAGTTGCTGTAACTGGACACAGGTCAGGTGAGTGCACACATATGAAGACATTTTGAAAATTACATCTGCATACACCTACCCATAGTTTGCTGTAACCCCACATATCTTTAATGCTATAAATTTTAAAACCATTACTAAACGTTTTTTTGAAAGATTTGGCTTATCTAATGATTAAAAGTGTTACTTCTAACATTTACCAAAAAAGACTCCTAAATCTTTGTTTTTAAAAATCTACCAGCGATGCTAGGAAAACCTGAGCTTTTTTACAGTTCTGAAATGGAATGATTTTAAAAAATAATACTTTTTAAGTTGTATCGTACAGACTCTTAACCCTCACTAAAATGTGATTATATGACATTTCCAAGCTATTCAAAGTTGCTATACAGGCCCTGAATTTTATTAACAGAATTTAGTGTGATCAAAATCCCAGTAGGGTATACTGACATTACTCTCCCTCTACCTGGTCTTCTCAATATGAAGTGTTCTCTAGTCCATAAACAGGAAAAACTAATAAAGAGCTGACAGCATCTTATGCTGCAGGCATATGCATCCCTGCAAATTTCCAGTTTACAAAACCAACAGCTGTATGAAAACAACAACAACAACAAAAAGGAACATTTCATAACAAGGTTTCAAAAAAAAAAAACAAAAAAAACAACCCTTAACAATTCAACAGTTTCTGGCTGAAGAGCTTCAGCTCCTTAATATCCATATATAAAACTATCAGATTGTTCAGATGCAGAAACAAAGATACAGAAAGACAGATGTCCCACTGCAGATGGTGCTGCATGCAATGTCCATTTTTATGTCTAGCAAAATACAACTGAGAGTGTGCAGGAGGTGTAATCCTCTTGTCAAATGTATACAGAAGAATTTCAACATGGGATGTGTCCAGAGACAGAGGTCAGAGAGAAATAAAGGAGAAAAGGTCACATTCAAGCTTTTAATAGACTGTATTATTTTCTGGAGGATATAATTCCAAAACTATTTGGCAAAACCTCAGGACATCCATCAGCACAAGCAAAACGAGGGTCAGTTGGCTATTCTGTGAAATATTGAGCATTTTATGAGTCATAAATTTAATAAAATGTGGATGTGCTAAATTTACTTTACTCCCAAGTCACACCCTTTTTTGGTAAGCTCTGTCCATGATATTCTTTAATGCCTCAAAAATGGGAATCCTCCAAAAAGAACTAAACTCAAAGAAATTAAGACTGAATAAAAACAGACAATACTTGAATACTGAAGTCCCATTTAAGGTAACAAAAGAATAGAATAAAAACTCCAGACACACACACACACAGAAAAAGCATACATGTTATTTTTGATACATGTTGTAATTAATGACGGGAGAACCAACATTTCACAAAGGCTCCTATAGTTGAAGGATGAAGATTTTGTGAGTACTTTTGCTAGCCTATGATAGACAGCTATTTTACTTGAAATCTCAATTGTTAAACTGAGCTATTTCCCTACATACTCCATATGTAACTGTACAGGGATCAGATTGTGTCCCTCCAGTCTATCTACCCATGATGTCACTGCCACAGTGAACAAAAGCAAACTTTGCTAGACACACATTTGTAACACATACAGATCTATGTCTCTCAAAAGCAAAATAATAATGACAGGCTGCATACAGCAGCAGACTTAGAGAATTTACTTCTTTAGGTGATTCTTAGTTGGGCTGGTTATTCCATAATTTCTTTGTTTCTTGAATCTTTCCCTGATGCAGCTGCTGAAGACCGTACTAGAAGTTTGGATAATAGGTACATTGACTGTCAGATTTTGTCTAAGGAGTTACTTTCCCATAAAAGAGCATCACCAGTACTCTCCAGTGCCTTCTCAAAGACCATTCTTTGCTCAGATTTCTGTATAAACTCAAGCACAATTTCAGCAGTGTTCTGTTTCCCAAAGTCTTCACATGGAGCTCCAGAGACTTGCTGTTACCCCATCTCTTGGCACTATTCTTTCTGATGCCTCGTTTTTTTATTTTGACTGTGAACTATTTGGTTCAGCATTTAATATTACAGTGGAGTGGAGGAAAAACTGCTGCCACATAAAGAACAGTGTAATCTCCCCAAAATGAGCCAGACTTTTCATGAGTGACTAAGATGCGGAGTGGGAAGACCAAGGCACAGTTTGCAAAGGGCTTCACAGATATGTTTCATTGCAGTTTTAAGTCCGACCTGGACGAAAGTCAGTGGAGAAAGGACAATATATGTAGATTCCAATACTTTTAGTACTTAAAAATTAGTGTGAGTCATGAAAAAAAGTTGGGTGGAGTGGGAGAGAGGGAGAAGCAAGATCTAATTCAAGAAACCACTAAATATACTCTTTAACTTAACCAAACACTTATATGTTCCCTTTCCTAGAAAATAAGACAGAAAAAGGAGGAAGGGAGGATAAACAGAACTGAAACTGGCAAAAAGTTGTTTTTCCAAACAAAATCTTTATGTAAGAAATGGTATCAAAACCTTTGATGGATTACCAGACTTTAAAAGACATTGTTCTGAGGAAATCTTTCCCCAGTTGAGGCTTTGAATTTCAAGTTCCTGCCAAGAAAAAAAAAAAAATAGTGACTCTCTGTTTTGGAAATTCAGAGGAGAAAGGTTATCACTGTTTTACAAGCACGTAAACCTTGTAAGCATCTCTTTTGTTGTCTTTCAAAAATGTACTTGGTTTTATATTCACTTATTACAACTGACTAGATATTTCCTCAGGAGTTTCAGTTCATCAGATATTCTCAGAGAAGCTACACTGGTTAGCACAAAATAGCTGATTTCTTAAATTTCCAGAACAACAGTCATCACAGGCAAAAAGATTCTGTATTATAGATGCAAACAATTAATCATCAAATCTTAAATGCAATGTTTAAGAATTAAAAATAATTCTGACAAGTTAAACTCTTGGGATGTTCAAGAGGAAAGCCACTTGCTCCCATGACCATGCTGGCAGACAACTGAATTGCCACTGTTTCTATAAAGTTTGCTGTATGTAGAGGTTCGGCTTTTATAGCTCTTTTTAAAGCACTCATGTATTAAATTGCCATTATGTGATATCTCGGTTAAGCATCAAAACAAAACAAAAATTGCAACTGTTGGTAAAGCTACCAAACTATCTCATTAAAGTACAAAAAGTTACATAATTTCTCTTGAAGGATTTTTTTTTTTCCTGGTGTGAGCAGGACAGTTGATAATCTTAGAACGATCCTGTCTCGCATGAAATACAGTATAGCATAAACCATGCCATGATTTTATCATACCTGTTTCTTTATTATGGTCATTACAACACATGTGCTACTGCTATTTTACTAATTTCAAGTTAAGTAATTTTAATTACAGGATAACAGCCACAAGGGGTGGAACATTTTGTTTCTTTGTTCTTACTCCTGTTGTTTACTAAACAAAAGAGGATTTAAATCATACAGTATCTGTAATATTTGTATATGAAACAGCATACATAAAATGGCAAAGGAGCCAGATTTACCAATTTATTTTGTAGCCTAGAAGATATGTGAATGCAAGAAGGAGGTTTTGTGGAGACCGGGACTTGCCAGGTATCCGTCTCAGGTGCCCGTTCATAAGAATTAATTATTTTTCTTTTGTCAGCTGGCCCAATTGTCCTGCTGCTTAGGTTAAGCTGTAGCAATTAAGCTGGCATTGCCATCAAAATAAAACAGCTTCAGCCATCTTCCTCACTCTGGCATGCCATGCCTGCTTCCTCCCCCACTACCACTGCCGACACAAGCATTTGCAGGCCAAATGGTGAATCGTATCAAAAAGAATACACCAGCTGAAAAACAGTCCTTTTCTTGTATTTTTCCCTGGTGGCAGCACTGGTTTAAATGCACATAAATCTATAATGTTGGTTACAAATATCCTGCGTGGAACAAAAATCCCCCCCATCATCACCCCCCAAGTTGTGCAACTTGTTCAGAAACAAACTAACTTGAGAACCGCTTCCTGCTTTGTTTTAATGAAGTTCAGCTGGAAAATAAAAACCTGAACTTCCACAGTGCAAACCCAAACATTGTGGTTAAAACAAATGCATTCTCAGATATTTGAAAATACTTGACTGGATGTAAATCAGCAAAGCTTTATGTACTTTTGCAGAGCTACACTAATGCATCCCAGCTAAGGAACCAGCCTTGAAAGAGCAGGCAAGCAGAAAAGCAGCAGATCCTCCCTGGAGTCAGTGACAGCTGCATTCATCTTGGGAAGGAGCAAAATAACTTTACCCATAAAGGGTAAGACGTTATTAGTAATAAAATTCTTCACATTCTTTTCACAAAAAGGCATTTCATATTACAAGATGATGTCCTAACAAACTAGCCTTAGATGGTTGGTTAGATTGAGTCTACACAGTGCAATGCCAACATATCATACATTCTCCCGCAAAAATGAAGCAAAAATGAAAGTAGAACAAATTGTCCAGTCCGGATTGCGTTATTTGGTCTAAAAATAAAGTTCCTGAACATCAATTTTATGGCAGTATGAAACAACTCAGATGGCAACAGCCAATTTCTTTTCCTGCAAAGCACATTTAGTACCTCCACATTACAATTTCCCAGGACTCTCATTACAATACCTTACTATAACTGTTATGCAGACCATTGAGTTTAAACCACTTGGTCTGAAGTGGTTTAAATTTCTGTGCTCTTTTAGCCTCAAATTAATTTCTCTGAAGTGAAGAAGAGGTACCACAATCACAGCTAAAGCAATTCAGCCATATTAAAGACTGAGGCTACAGAAAAGACCTTTTTGTTACTTACAAAGTCACACAGAAAAAAATGCAGACAGTTTCTTCTTTGGAGAGAACTAGCATCCCCAACCATGGGAAATGGGACTTGAAGTTTGGCAAGGGATGGTATTTGTGTCAGTAATATGCCTTTTGCCAACTTTCAAGAAAACATCACGAATTTGGCCAACAATTATGAGCCTTTGAAGAACCTTAATTTTGCACGCTTTTAGCAAATATTTTATAGAGTCTACAGCTGAAATTTAAGAAGAATTTGTCCTTACTGAGTATTCTCAACTTCTAGCCTTCAGTTCACACACCTGTCCCTGCAAGTAAAAGAACATGCTACATTCCCTCATCCCGCCTGCATGTGACCACCCATGTAGCACGGGGAAGGAGGCAGGCTGATTTCACATACAAAGGGGACGACTATTTAGTAGGTCTGGAAGGGAATTTGGTAACCAAAGAAGAAACACAGACTGGGGAGGGATGGCAGCAGTATCTGACACATTATCAACTGTTGATTTAGCATTTAAAATATTTTAGAATAACATAAAATGTATCAGTAATAAAGAAGATTAGGTTGTAAAGTTCAATACTCAGATGTAGGAAATACCAGATCTAAGATTGTCTCTGCCTATATAATGGATATTATCTTTAGTCCATAATGATATACTACCTTGCCCCAGGACCTGAACTTGCGGTGAATCAGGGTTGTGTAACAACACTGCATGAGCTTTGCTTCATTTGCAGCAGGACCAGAAAGGTCTGCAGTGATCAAAATAGAGTGGGAGGAGGAAACAGGACAAGCTCAACTATAAGTGGTTGAGTCTCAACCCGATCTTAATGCTAAGTGAAACTCTGGAGAACTGTATGCTATTTCTGCCTGTTTCATAAACAGACTTTAACTTCCCATCTTCTGATTTGGCTGACTGGAAGTTTCTAGGGTCAGTTTTACAGTGCTGCTGAGCATTCCCAGCTGCAGCCAGGGGAAGCTCTGCTTCGAACACGGAAAGCACTATGACTGAAAAATAAGCCCATAGGTATCTAAAACCAGGCAGTAGATCTGACCTTACGTCTTGCTGGGCTTCAATTTCCCACATCTATGAGATAAATACAGACACAATGAAAATAAATTCCTTCAAGATCATGAAGCAGTCTTGTACTAAAGCAGCAAGCAGCAGAGATGCTTATATGAAAATTCTATTTTCAGAGAACAGCTTGAATTGCGCAATACATAAGCCCTGGGGCTGCACACTGAAGATGAAGAGAAAACAAAATATTTAAAGGTTTCTCCTTCAGTGAATGCTCAGTGAGGCAGAGGACATGTGTGTGGGAGGAATGGCATGCAATCATTTAGTTAAAGACCAGATCATCTTGTATATTCATGTAAGAAAGCCAAAATAAGATTCCACAAACAGCATCGTGAATGTTAGCTGACTTTTGAGTGCCAAATTTGCCAAGCATTATGTTTTTTTTCTCTCTCTCTCTCTTTTTTTTTTTAATTTTGCTTTCAGTGTTGGTTTCATCAGAATAAAATTACCAGTGCCCAAACAAATGGAATAAAACATTTAAGATTTAATGATATTGGCTGCCAAAAGGTGATAAAAAATGAAATCTGGCCTCACCCTTAAAGAATACATTAAGCCTTCAAATATGAAGGCTTTAATTTGCTTTTAAATTCAAAGCCCAAACCTGATCTTGGAAGAAAGACTCAAAACTTTGTAAAGCTCTTAGACTAATTCTTAGAGCTCTCTACTTATTAAAGGAGTGCTCATTAGCAACCATAAAGGTAATTCACTATAAGTTTTCTGATTCTGTTTCTCAGGCATTCATAAAATGAAATTACTCATTCATTTTGGACTTGAACATGTGAAAGTTGTAGATTTCAAAACAAGCTAAGGAAAAAATCAGGATTTTGCCATTCTTACCTGCAGCACAAGTGTTAAAGCCTCATCTACAACGTTTGCACATATAAACTACTTACAATAACAGTAGTCTTACTTTGAGCATTACAAAATTAATTCAGCTGATGCTTCAATTTTTTTTTTTAAGTATCCCTAATGCACTTGTACTCAGACATTTCAAAAGTACCCAAAACTTTGTAATACACAGCACTGCAAAACATACAGGCAAATGATTGTGTCTTGCATGCCTCTGGCAGTACGTATACTGCAGATTCAGGACTCCTGTTTTACAGAAAGCTGAATGGTGGCTGAACAAATCAAATTCAACAGTAGATTAGAAAGAAGGAATAGGACTGAATTTTCAGCTCCAAGCTGAACACTGTCACGACAAACAATTTGACAGGCACTGATCTAAATGTTTTGGGATTTGTATTTCAAAATTGAATAGCCGTATTCTTACCACAGAAATGTGCCAAAGGTATCTGTTCTTGAACAGTTTCTGAAGTTTGTTTACCAGTGCATATTAATATACATTTAATAATTGTTTTAATATCCTCACCCTCAAAGACTTACAGCTCCAAGAGAGTTTTTAAAGCTCTCTACATAATCTAGGTCTGTAACTTTTTATATATTCATGAGCAATTCTGAAATGAAGTAAGCAAGCAGCGTAGGTAAAAAGTGCATATGGAGTCAGGATAAGGACTGCCATTTATGAAGTATTCTACAGTAGAAGGCTAAAGATAAATACACCTTCTTTTGTAACTTCTTCCTTCTCCTCACACCTCAGCGACCACAAATGAGTTTCCTATCTGCCAGATAACAAACTACCTCTTGGCTGAATTTTGGCTGGAGCTGTTCACCTGGGGAAGCCACATGGTTCAGCCAACCTTGGACTTACACCATCCCCACCTCTGCCATCATAGTCCATATGCCACTGCGAAGCACCCCTTCGTTACTTCCATGAAGTTTTGGAAATAAGCTAGTGTTTACAAAAACTTGGCATTAACTATGAATGCTTATCACACTGATTCAACGTTAGTCCCTTTAATCACTGAAAATAAATGGTGACATGACACCCAACACAGAATTAAATTGGCTTTTAAAAGGTTAACTTGTCTGATGTTTCTATACAAAGACAATACCAATGAAGACCACAGTTTTACTGTGTATAAAACATACATTAAAATATCTACCCAGGAAAAGAAGATTTAAGAAGAAAGGATCTATTTCAAGCATGAATTTGCTGCTTTGTTCTATTGAAATGCAGAACAGTGTTGTTGGTTGTTATATTGCCACTTTCAACATTGCTTAGTTTACATAAAAACTAGATTCTTTTTTTGCATGCATCAAGCAGTCATGGTTATCTATCCATGCATATTTAATATATTTCCATGTCACCGTCCATTGCTAGCTAATTAGTGCCTGCAACTCTTACCGCGTTTCAAACAGTGAAACATAATAAGATGTTATTTAACATTGAGTTTCCAGTCAGCAGATGAGTAACGATTTCCTACCCATCTTCACCTCTTCTGTGTTTTCACACTTTTTTCTGGTCTATTACACTTAAAAGGGTTGCACATTTCATTTACTGAAGAGATACCTCATAGGCATCCAGTCTACTGAAGTTAAATGAGCATTCAAGACAACTAAATGCTGACCTTCTCTCACTTTCTTTATATTACATTTTCTCCAAGTCATACTACCTATTCCAACATATGGTCATACAAGACAGTTGCACAGAAGAATTCTCACCAAGATTAAGAATTAAAATATCTACTTGAAACACCAGAGTTTTAAGCATTTTTTGTATAAATACATTACACAATTTTTTGTCTTGCACAGTAGCATATCCAACTACCTCATCCAGTACACTCAGTATGAAATTTTCCCACCAACTTCAAGAAGTGAGGAACACAGCCAGAGAGCTGAACAAAACAGACACTTAGAATTATCTTAACATAACCTTGCACCAAAGAAAATGCAGAAAAATTCCTGCAAAGGAATTCTTACCTCAAACATGAAATAAGATAGAACTGTTATATTCCCCCCCACACACACACAAAAAAAAAAAACCAAAAAAAAACCCATATATTTCTATTCTTAGTACACTAAGACTAAGCAATATTGAAGTTTTGCAACAGCCCGGGCACAGGTTTGATAGCAGCAACTTTGCCATTTCCCTCCTTGTTAAGATACTTAAAGTAGTTACAGCTTTGGGATGCTGGGATGTGCTCACATCTGTTGTTCTTGGGCTAGACACTTTGGACCAAACTCATCTTTGGTTAACAGAAGACTACCTGCTGTTTTATTTTGTTTGTTTGTTTGTTTGTTTTGCTAGTGGAGATTAATTCATACCTCCTATCTAGATGTGGTGTTATAGTCATTTACCTTCAATTCCTGACAAAAATTCATGGAAAAGCTACAACTGCATGCATAGCTAGGACACATTACCCCAGATTTCTACACTCTGCCCAGCATGCCATTCAAAGTTCTGGTACAGACTTACCTGTCCCTCACACTTCCTCTGGCAGCTTTACTCGACACTTATCTGCCTTCAGATATGATCATTCAAGCACATAACCCATTTGAAACAAATTCCTTTGAGAGCCACCAGCTGGCCGGCTCTCATCCAGACCGCAAGTTTGGCAGTGGAGACCTTATTATTAAAGACTGTTTATAA
This sequence comes from Anseranas semipalmata, assembly GCA_013399115.1. Taxonomy (NCBI): domain Eukaryota; kingdom Metazoa; phylum Chordata; class Aves; order Anseriformes; family Anseranatidae; genus Anseranas; species Anseranas semipalmata. Next base: position 19,902 of record VXAA01004163.1, on the reverse strand, counting down.
AATAAGAGAACAGCAACCCAAAGGTGCCTCTACTGTGTAACCTTGACCAGCTTCTGTTGGTAAACATCAGGAAACTGCTGAACTCAAACAACCTCACTTGTATTCCTCCTTATTGAACTTCATTCAAAATGTCATACGGGCTTTAAATACTGTAGTGTATGATTTCTACTGCATAATGAAAAGACGAAAGAAGGATCCAAATATATCTAGTAAGAAAGTAAACTACTGTGCAGAGCAGCTGAGTAAGAAAGCACTCAGTAATGTTGAGTTGGAAATGCTGCTATCATAAGGGCATAGCAATCAAAAGACGATAAGAATACTCGATCCTTGGGAAAGCAAGGAGAGCAGTCAGCAGAACTGCTACTTTGGATTTTCGGAGGGCAGACTTTGGCCTGTTTAGGGACCTGGTTAACAGAGTCCCTTGGGAGGCAGTTCTAAATGGTGATGTCCACAAGTGTCCAGGAATCCTGGACATTCTTCAAGAATGAAATCTTGAAGTCACTCCTGTGACTGGCAGGCCATCCCTATGTGCTGAAAGACGAGCCAGTGGGGAAGAAGATCAGCCTGGCCGAACAGAGAGCTTCTTCTAGAACTTGGGAAAAAAAAAGAGAGTTTATGAACTTTGGAAGAAGGGGCAAGCAACTCAGGAGGACTATAAAGATGTTGTGAGGTTATTCAGAGAGCAGGAAATTAGAAGGGCCAAAGCCAGCTAGAGCTTAACTTGGGTATTGCAGTAAAAGACGATACTAAATGTTTTTATAAATATGTAAATGATGAAAGGAGGACTAAGGAGAATCTCCATCTTTTATGGGATTCAGGGGAGAAACATAGTGATGAGAAATGACAAAAAGGCTGAGGTGCTTAAGGCCTTCTTTGTCTCAGTCTTCATTAGTAAGACTAACTGTTCTTGGGGTACCCAGCCTGATGAGCTGCAAGACAGAGAGAGGGAGCAGAATGAAGCCCTTATAATCCAAGGAGAAATAATTAACAACCTACTACACCAATTGAACACATATAAATCTGTGAAGCCAGATGCAATCCACCCAAGGGTACTGAAGGAGCTGGCAGAAGTGCTCACCAAGACACCTTGAATAACTTATCAGTAGTCCTGGCTAACTGGGGAGGTCCCAGTTAACTAGAGCTTAGTGAATATGACACGCATCTACAAGAAGGGCAGGAAGGAGGATCTGGGGAATTACAGGCCATTATTGGGTCATTACAACCCCATGCAACGATAACTGCAGCGTCTTGGGGAAGAGTGGCTGGAAAGTTGCCCTGCAGAAAAATACCTGGGGGTGTTGGTTGACAAACGGCTGAACGTGAGCCAGCAGTGTGCCTGGGTGGCCAAGAAGGCCAATGGCATGTTGGCTTGTATCAGAAATAGTGTTGCCAGCAGGACTAGGGAAGTGATTGATTGTCCCTTTGTACTTGGTGCTGGTGAGACCACACCTGAAGTACTGGGTTCGGTTTTGGACCCCTCACTTTAAGAAAGATAATGAGTTGCTGGAACGCATTCAGAGAAGAGCACAAAAGCTGGTGAAGGGACTAGAAAACAAGACATAGGAGGAATGGCTGAGGGAACTGGGGTTGTTTAGTCTGGCAAAGAGGAGGCTGAGGGGAGACCTCATCACTCTCTACAGCTACCTGAAAGGAGATTGCAGCAAGGAGGGTGTTGGTCTCTATTCTCAAGTGACAAGTGATAGCAAGGGAGGAAACAGACTTGCTGGGGGAGGTTTAGATTGGACATTAGGAAGAATTTCTTCATGGAAAGAGTGGTCAAGCATTGGAACAGGCTGCCCAGTGAAGTGTTGGAGTTGCCATTCCTGAAGGTATCTAAGAGACGTGTGGATGTGGTGCTTAGGGATGGTTTAGTGGTAGACTTGGTAGTGTTAGGTTGATGGCTAGACTTGATGATCTCTTAAGGGTCTTTTCTAACCTAAATGATTCTATGATTCTAAATGGCAAGAAAATGGCAAGAAATCTGACCCATCATAGATGGGATTCAAACATTACCATATTGGGCAAATTCCAGGCATCAGCACAACTAGGGTCACCTGGGATAAAGGTAGAGAGAAGAAACCTCACAGAGGCTCCAGAAGGGTCCTTCTGACAAGTAGGATGTCACTCCACATGTGGAGTGACTTTACTGAGGGAACTCAGCAAAGCATCATTTTTCATGCTTCAAAGACAGACCTATTCAAATTTTGGTTTCTTTCAAGAGGAGAGCAAGCTAAGTGTAATACACACAAAGGACTAGTAATGCAACATAGCTAGAGCAATACTATGGCAGAAAGCACCTGGAGAGTAGACAGAAATGTCCAAAGGGCAGGGTCATGAAGGCTTGAGTCTGCTTTCTCCTCCTGAACCTGAGTTGACAGTGTCCTCCTTCCAGTCTCAGATAAAGACAGAAACAAGGACAGAGTGGTATAGCAGAGAAGGAACCTAAAGAATTAACTTTGTCTTCTGAAGAACTGGTGAGGCAATTTATGATACTTTTTAAGGCCTTTTTTAGGCACAGGCATCAGGACATACTGAGGACAAAACCACAATAATTAAGTGAAGAAGGAAATGAAAGTGCATTTGGAATGTTTACCGCAGGGAGGTGTATAAGGAGATCCTTCAAAAAAATCCTATGACTGTTCTAAGCAAATGTGTGGAAAAGACTATGAATTTGGATGATCTTGAGCTGTTGTGTAATAGCACGCACAGTAATTCACCTAGAAAACACTCTTGGCTGATAAAGATGTAGCTGGACATCAGGCTAAAATCTAAGCACATAACTCTGGATAGGATATACGAGTAAAGGCAGCGAGTTCTAAAATTGCTGTAGGCTGCCAGATGGTCATCTCCATTTCAGCAGAATTGCATACTCTGTTTTGAAGGCTGGACTGATTTGCCTGCAAAAATTCTAAAAAGGCATACTGCTTTCTCATCTATGCATTCATTGTCATCAGCTTGCATCTCATAGCTTCCAATTAACCTCTCTAGGCTTCAAGGTTCTGCTGATAACATTTCCTCCTCCAGACCCCATTGCTTCAATCTCATTTTACCTTGGTTGATAAATCAGAAGATTTGTGATCTTCATCTGAATTTGCCCACAAATATATGAATATACTAGTTAACTGGTCATTGTTTTTGACTAAAGTAGACTATCATGAAAAAACAACAGAAAGCACAATTTATCTCATCTATGTCAGCATTTTGTTTCTCTTTTAACTTTAAGCAACTCTTTTGGTTTATTCAAATTTAACCAGCCCCTCTGGTGTATTTATCTGGTTCTGAACATTCTACTGTATAATAAACACTGCTGAAAATAACGTCTTATGAATTACAATAACATCATAAGATACTTTATCCCTACACTATACATAAAAACAATTTCCAGTAAGTCGCATTTAGATGCTCTCTGAACTCCACCAAACATTTTCAAACATGAAATTTGCTTCCACATTTTCTTCTAATAAGTAAGCATATCTAGTTCTCAGAGTTCATTGCAATGCTAACTCAAACCTTTTTTCCTATTGACTTAGTTGAAGGATATCCTGTCCTTCTGCTGCATTATTAATACCTCCAAACCACTAGAAAACTAAGGGCAAACGCCAATTCACTTAGTGCTATCATTCAGCTCTACAGAATTTTCCATTTTAGCTACAGCCTGCTGAATAGCAGACAATATATTTTACATGCAGTTTTCAATAGCCTCTGTTTATCTTGTGACAAAAGCCTGACTAGCATATTGCTTATGTTCTTATTTGTTTATAATTTGTTTCTTAGTGTGTTTATTATTTTTAAACAGAAAACTTTTTGCAAAGTGTTATACTTTTGGGATTAAAACTATGCTGATATTGCTTTTCAAGGTAACTGCTCTTGGTATTTACCCACACCAGACATACATAGCAAATTCTATGGAGGAAAAGACAACCTGAAGTTTCTGCTCCATAAAGCAGAAGTACAATTTAGTAAAGAAAGTCAGTGAAGAAACATATCACTTGAAAATTAGAACTATTTTTTTTTTTTTAAGAGAATGACATCTGAGAGCTAGAAGATGATTACTATGCAACCTATTCAAATATCCCATTAATATAGCACTGCTTCCTAAAGTGTACTCTGGATTATGCAAAGGTATAAAATATAATACTGTATTTATAAGATCTGGATTTGAGAATCCACCGTCACAGTATACATCCTCAAATTCCTCTTGCTTCTTTCAGCTATCTCCAGAACTTTCATCCTTTTGTATTTGCCACAACTCTTCTACTAAAACAATGAAATTACCAGACTGGCAAAAACACATTTGTTCTCTCACTCAGAAGCATAACACCACAAGAGGGCTGCATTCAATTTCACTTTTCGAAATTCCTGTTTCTGGGCATTTAGTTATGCAATCTGAGCATTCAACTCTTTTCTGCTATTTTACTTTGAAAACACACAGCACCTTATGAGGCCATTGACTTGTAGGTCACGACAGAGCATCCAGATAACGAATCCTGTATTTTTTTCAAGCCACTTGTACCTACTCAACTGAGTTCCTCTGTCAGGTAAGAGGAGGCAATGGAGCAAGAAGCCAGTCAAACTCATTCTGAAAAACAGCACTGCTACACTGGCTTGGGGATGCCCCAGGATATTTTGCAGACTGAGTGACCTCACTTTTTGTTTGGGTGTAAAGCTGCCCTAATCTTGCCATGGTGCTTTCAGTCAGCTCAGAAGGAATGACAGAGTGAAATCATTTTGCTTCTGAAAAAAATTATGGGGGACATATCCTTACTGCATAAAATCACAAAGGGTAAGAAATATTTGCTTTCTCTAATTGTACTAACAAGGTTTTAAAATGTGATCCTCATCCTAGACAGTTTGTCAAATAAGACAGGAAGCAGCCACCAAAACCCCTACAGCTCTGTATGTAAACAATAGTGTACCTTACATGAGAAACCTCACCATGCAAGCCATAGACTCATTATATTCTATCAGTATTTTGCTGTTCAATTTTAACGAGTTTGGTCCTGCTCACTGCTATCCAAACAAGAATATGTGAAAAAGAATATGCTGCCGGTTGATTACAACATGTGTCAGATAACAGTGAAAGGCATGAGACTAAAAGTCAAGAGAATTTATCCCTTCAAGGAGGTGAATAATCTTGAGTGTCATCACGCGGCACTTGCAGGGCAACCAGGCGATCAGGCCCTGTCAGCATGGGGTTATGAAAGGCAGGTCCTGCTTGACGAACCTGATCTCCTTCTACGACAAAGTGATGCGCTTAGTGGACGAGGGAAAGGCTGTGGATGTGGTCTACCTTGACTTCAGTAAGGCTTTTGACACCATTTCCCACAGCATTCTCCTGAAGAAACTGGCTGCTCATGGCTTGGACTGGTGTACGCTTCATTGGGTTAGAAACTGGCTGGGTGGCCAGGCCCAAAGTGTCGTGGTGAATGGAATTAAATCCAGTTGGAGGCCGGTCACTAGTGGTGTCCCCCAGGGCTCAGTATTAGGACCAGTTCTCAATATCTTTATCAGTGATCTGGATGAGGGGATCGAGTGCATCCTCAGCAAGTTTGCAGACGACACCAAGTTGGGTGCATGTGTTGATCTGCTCGAGGGCAGGAAGGCTCTGCAGGAAGATCTGGATAGGCTGGACCGATGGGCCGAGGCCAACTGTATGNCTGGCTTGTATCAGGAACAGTGTGGCCAGCAGGAGTAGGGAAGTGACTGTCCCCCTGTACTCGGCTCTGGTGAGGCCGCACCTCGAGTACTGTGTTCAGCTTTGGGTCCCTCCCTACAGGAAGGACATCGAGGTGCTCGAGCGTGTCCAAAGAAGGGCAACGAAGCTGGTGAGAGGTCTGGAGAACAAGTCCTACGAGGAGCGGCTGAGGGAGCTGGGGTTGTCTAGCCTGGAGAAGAGGAGGCTCAGGGGCGACCTTATTGCTCTCTACAGGTACCTTAAAGGAGGCTGTAGTGAGGTGGGGATTGGTCTATTCTCCCACGTGTCCGGTGATAGGATGAGGGGGAATGGGCCTAAGTTGCGCCAGGGGAGGTTTAGGTTGGATATTAGGAAAAATTTCTTTACTGAAAGGGTTTTTGACATTGGAACAGGCTGCCCAGGGAAGTGGTTGAGTCACCATCCCTGGAGGTATTTGAAAGACGTTTAGATGTAGAGCTTAGTGACATGGTCTAGTGAAGGGCTTGTTACTGTTAGGTCATAGGTTGGACTAGGTGATCTTGATGGTCTCTTCCAACCTAAAGGATTCTGTGATTCTGTGAAGACACAAGAAGGACTGGTTAAATCACAGTGGTGCTGCTGATGAACCCAGAGAGCACTTAGGCAAAAAATCCTTCCGAGGGAAGATTTTTTAAAAGCATCCAAGCAGATTTAAAGAACAGTAATTCTTACAGGATTTTAAATGGGACTTATGTCCCTAAGGTCTGCCCTCTGTGTGTTTGGCTTTTCAACATCAGTACCCATAGCAACTTCCAGGCAACACAAACGCACCATTGCTCACAAATTCCAAAGCGTCTGAAGCATTTTTGAAAATGTCTCTCTTTTTATTTATTGTGCATGTTATGCTTTTCTCCTAATAGATGTGCTTATTGTCTCTGTAATGCCATAAACCATCAGAATGGGCTGGCTCCTTTCAGAGCAGCGAAGGACTGGTTATCAGAAGAAGCCAACCAGAAGGATGCCCAGGTCCCTGCTTCTGCAACTGTTTTATAGTAACTAAGAGCACTCATTTTTATTGTTATGCTGCAAGGTCAACAATGTCTAGCAACACAAACAAAATCACAGTGTTGCATACATATAAGTGTAGATGATACGTATTTCAGAGATGCTTATTTTAAGTTATGAGCACTAGCTTTTAACAGCATGAAACGGGACTAGGGAGAGAGACTACTACAGAGAATGCACATTAAACACAGTTCTCCAGTTCCCAGCTGGCAGCCATTCCACAGAAAATGAAATTATTGGAAAACATATTCAAACCTCGTATCTGTATAAATTATAACTGTATATACTTCATTATAACAATTAATTCACATTGTACAGATCTTCAAATAACTGGCATGGCAGGGAAACCCTTCCTATATCTATCAATGTTTGGTGAGAACATTGACAGCAAAGACCTTATATTTCCTGCCCTCCAGAATCCTGCAGTTCAGGAAAAGGTTGACAAAACAAGTCTCAAAACAGCAATATTTCAGATTACATACAAGGTGAAGAGTTGAGTTTATGCTGAAGTTTGTGTTTTGATAAAAATCTATTTTAAAAAGCATTTACTACAATTTTTCCCAAGCTCCTCTGCCCTCTTATGTTTCTCGTTTTTCAGTGTCAATACCATGGCAACATCCAGGACTCATGAATGTGGCATTGCTCTCAACATCTCTGGAGCAGAGTCTTGCAAACAACTGCCAAACTCAGGGATCTGAGCTTGCAAAAGTAAGATGTTGGACTAATTTTTGTATACCCTGAAAATAATGGCAGGGGACTGGGAGGAGAGCAAAGGAAGAAGGAGCTGAAGCTGCAACAGCAGTAAAGTATGAAAGAAAAAAAAACCTGCTTACAGTTTAATGATATATAAGCAGCAAATTTTGTAACTAGAGGAGATAGGAAGTTTTATTACTATCTTACAGATTTGGTGGCTATATCAACAGTTTAAGGGTTCCAACATTTTCAGTAACTGAAATGATACTCCATGGACCTTCTGCCCTGCCAGCAATTACTTATATAGAAAAGTGATATCAGAAATACACAAAATACATTGCAGCAATTTTAATGCAGCTGGAAGTGAAAAGAGCCAGCATCTGTAAAAACTGGAAGAGTGGGGAATCCATTAAAAATAATTGAGAATCTCCTCTACAATGGAACACTGATTTGGGATTAGTCTATTCAGCCTGTAGATGCTGCTATTTTTCTAAACACATCAGGAAACATCATCTCCTAACTGAAACTAAAGCAATATTTTGCCCTGGAAAAATACGTTTACTCTCTACTCAAGACTGCATGAAGCAAGTATCTACCTTACTAATAAACAGAGCTGAGAAATGGATATGGTGCGTACAGCATCTGATAATGCCATGTGAAATAAATAGATAACAATACTATTCCACCATTTACAGGAATTAATTTCAACTTCAGCAATAATTAAATATGATACTAATCCAACCAACATCACTTGCAAAATCATGGATCGTGGGCTGACAAGAGCAAGCAATAATTAATAAACTTGAACTTTACCTGAGGCTCACCTATTGTCTGTCCTGCAGCCGTTAGTCTTTACAAACAAGCAAAAAGCGCAGTATTCCGACACAAAAAACAAAATCCCCTTGATAATTCTTACAGCATTCAGTATGCTGTCTTAGCATCAAACCAGTCACAAGGATGTTATGAACAAGCCCACGAAAGGGACTGGTTTTGTTTTGTGCAGGCTCAGTGGAGCATCAGAGTATTCCAAGACACTATACTGACCTTACTGTACTGTTGTGAGGGACACTATAGGGGAAAAAAATAAACTAAATAAATGCTGTAATCAGATGACTGACTTTTTGAAATGAGCACCCAGAAAGATGCTGAACAAGTCTTGACCAGCAGATATACCTTGTTACATACATTTAGTCCACCATCTAACCAAAAAGCTTAAACAAATAGAATAACCTTTCATTAAGATATCTTGAAGAGAAGACAAACATTNNNNAAAAAAAAAAAAAACAACCAGGAATGTCACCTTTCATTCTGAAGAGATTAATTTTTACTAATTTTAGTTTAGTTTCTACCGAACAATCATTTTCCTGAACTCATCTGTAGTCAAGCAAGAGCTTCACTTCTACGTAGCTGGTGGGCTAACATCATTCCAGGCCTGCAGCTGAAGAAATTAAGAAGTCTACATTCGCCAAACATTACCACATAGTTACCACAGATACTGTGTATTCTGTGAAAGAAATGTATTGAGTGAAAGGAAAACACTGGAAACCTCTAATACCGTGGGTTAACTTCTTGCAAATAACAACTTACCACAGCAACTAGTAATAACCTGTGAGAAGGTAAACGGAAAACAATCTGCCACATGGTATATCTGCTTGTCACAAGCCGAGACTCACACATAAGAGAGTGTAATACGATTATTTCAGTTGATGGGTCTTGATAGGCTCAGGATCACAATATCTGAAATATTTCCGATGAGTTGCATGGATGTGTGGTTAACAAAAACAAAAATTTGTCAAACTGCAAACACTAAGATAGTGATTCTGACATGAATCTACCGTAAATACTGCAGTGATATGCTGCACTCCATTCTCAAAAGCAATGGAGGATGGAAAGAGAAAGGGATGGGGTCTGAGAGATGAGAGTGGTTTGGAAAAAAAACAACTCTTTCCTAGGACAACTGAGACAATGGACTGTTTGACACAGAGGTGAGGTGAATACTGCTCCAGTAATATGTGAAAAAAGAGAGGAAGAAAAAACATGTATCAAAGGCCAGAAAATATCTGAACAGAAAACTGGTGCTCGCTCTGAGAAGCACATCAAAGTGTGCTCATGCAGATGTTTGCAAGATATGGTAATAATTGACTGTTAGCACAATTCTGGAAAAAGTCAAGCTGCCCTCTCCCATGTTCCAGATTACAGAGACAACTGACAGTGCTTGTAACAAAGCACGACAGCCTGCCCTGTATTTTCTACATTACTGAATTTCACAGACATGCCTAGTGATAAAAGTGCATTTTTGAACAAGGTCTTCGGTTGTTTTTTTGTTTGTTTTTATGAACTAATTTATTATGAATTTTCTACCAAAACACAAAAGGCATAAAATGCATGCAAACTTCAATTTATATACAGATATTTTTCTCTATCAAAGGCTATGCTATATACTGCACAGGTTTCAATTCTTATAAAAGTACAATTTCAATTATAATGGCAAACAGTAAAGCTCTAATACTGCATTTTCAGCTAAAAAAGTTGCTCTAAGCTCTTTCACAACAGATCTGCAATTTCTGAGTATCAGTCTTACTCATAAAATGACTCTGGGAGGCACACATACACAGAGCAAAACAAATCAGGAAGAAAGAATTTGCTTGCATTGAGGAATGATGGTTTAGAGTAGCTGCTTAATTTCTGCAAACCTGATGGACATACACGTGAAATTAGTTGATTGTGGACCTCATGTGGCCACTTATACCTTCCTATTTCCAAAACAGAGTGGTTTTGGTTTACACATGAACAGAGCAACTACCACAAACAGGTCAGAGCTGCTCTGAGAGGCTGCGCTGCTTATCAGTACTGGTCAGTGTGCAAGCTCTGGCTCACAAAACCCGCAGAGATATTGGTAGTGGTCCAGCATATCATTCTGGGAGTCAGAAATCTGTTCAATTACAAAAAGTAAGGATAGCTTCCATTAAAAACAACAGTACCTAGACCTTACTGTGATGTGATGTGGAGCCCTTCTACGTACAGCATCTCTATTACACAGAATACAAAGCAGGCACAAGCCTGACAACTGAAGTCCTGCTTCACTGTGGTTCAGTTTGAGCACATAAAACCTCTGAAGGTTATTCAGTAGATACTTCTGTTCTCAAGACCTGCATGCCTCACTCAATGTTTATGTGAAGAGGAAACTAACTTTGCATATCGGAGTAGGAATCAGCTTTTTTTTTTTAATACATTCAGCCATACATCCCCTAAACCTAACATTAACCCTAACCTGCCTGAGCATTTCAGTCCATCAGGAGAGCTATTACACACCCACATTTTACACCTGTGTCAATTTTCCTTTAAAAAACACAAATATAATGTCCTTAGAAATTACTATTACTTTGATTTACATTTGAAAGAATGAATTTTATCCATCTTGTAAGCTGTAAGTGCTTTAGACATAGCTATGCAGAGACTGGAAGCATCACCTAACTCAGAGACAAGCCTTCGGCAGTATCATGGTAGCATTCCCTATTAACATTTCATCCACTCATAGAAGCAGCTCCCCTTCTCTCACTCTTTCAAAGCTAGAGTAAAGAAAAAAGCCCTGGGAGATAATATACATTGGCACTGTCACGTTGGAGGGTCATATTAGTGAATTACTAAATTAGGAGTCACAACTTTAAACACCATTTAAACAAATATATCAAATTTGAGCATCACGTGACAACTGCAGAGCTTAAGACAGAATTGTCTCCTGAAGACTGGCCCTAAACTATTTAGGAATTTCTGTGGGAGCTTACTATATTATCTGTGCATGGTGAGGACAAAGACCTGCTGTGTAACTGTTTGGCTACTTCACATCCCAGCAAAGGTGAACCAAACTGTAGTTGTCAGCTGCCAATGCTGGCAATCTTGTCCTATTAACTGTCTTAGATATTAATCTGTAGATCTCAAATTGTAATGTGTCTCCAGATTATTAGCTCAAAAGTGCTGTATAAGCACCTAGTAACCTAGTACCATAACCCAAATAAATGGCATTAAGAGTTAAGTACATAAATACAGCATACATGGATACAGTAGTTCCCAGAAAAGCACAGAGTCAACAAAATAGTCATTAAGTGTCACAGGATTCCAGTATTTACACACACACACACACACACACACACACACACATATATATATATATACACATATATAGCCTGGATTGAACACCTAAATACAATTCTCCTTCCCTAGCAATGAAACAGCTTGGGATATTTGCAATTACCGAAATGCTGTAGCACTGTAAAACTCAGACAAACAGTAAACTATAGACTGATTTCTGACAGTGTTTATGAACATTTTACTTTGGGGAAAACTATCAATTTTGAACTAATCATGGAAAAAAAGATGCGAATCACTGCTTCTTTCTGTTACTAAGGATATGCAATGAAGGCAAGCATGTTAAATTTTTATCTTTTTTTCATTTTAGGATGCTGCAGTTGGCAATTGTTGTCTGCAATATTCTTTCTGTTGGCTAATAATGAACCAAAAAAAAATTTGAAGCTGAAATACTATGATAATCCAAATACTTTTGACTCTTTGTCATATTGTAAAACCAGTAAAACATAAACCCCATGACAGAAACATACAGCCCAATGTATCCAGGTATTAAAGACTGTTAATAGATATATAGTAAGTGTCAAAAAGAGGTCCGTTAAAATTTAATGTTGACAAAAAAAAAAATGACTGCTTGCAAAAGTATAAGCAATCTTCTAATGATGCTTTAAAACCTTAGCTCTGTCTTAACACTTACTGTTTATTTAGTCCTGAAAAATACTTAAAAGCCATGAGGTAATTTTAAGAAAGCATTCATAAACAACTATTTTCTCTTGACAGACTATTTAACTACAATTACAGATATTATGTCAAGATAATATATGTAATTCAATAAATCCAGACAATATTGAATCAAATCAACTGGTATTATTTTCAATCTCTTTGAAAATGAACATTCAAGCCGTGTGAACTTTCAATGTCATTTGACACTTCAGGAAAACTTTATAAAATACAACTAGGCCTGAAAACCTATACTTAATTTCTGAGTAACCTCCTGACCTTTCAGAGAATGATCTTACAAACTAGATCATCAACAGCGTTATATAAACTAGAAGCGTTTTTAATTAACTTTGTTAAAGGCATGCTTATATAAAAGTCTTATTTAAATTCTTGCTTATTTCTGTCATTTTCAAAATCCCACAGATTGTAAAGATTTCCCTTAACCCAAGTTCTGCCAAAAGTGACTTCATACATGACATCTATTCTGAGTCCCAAGCTTAAAAAAAGGATTTGATATGAATTTAGGTGATGATTAAAGAGAGGTATATAATGATGATTTAAAAACAGAAATCATGACCAAATCTTAATTTTGGTGTCGAGTTCGTTTTCCATTGCTTATTCATATCAAAACATGTTGCGACTCCATCTTTCAAAAAATGCTCACCTTTGTTACCCAAAGAAACATGGCAGAAAGCTCTAATAATTTTTCACCAGGTGCTGATTCAGAATTCATAACAGCTGAGGCAAGACAAATGATATACTTGATCATGTGAAAAGAATCAGAAAGCAGCATATCAACTATTTCATTTCTCTTTGCTTTCTATCAATAGCCAACTAAACCGATGTGATAGTATGTGAATAAAGTACATGGGATTGCAAGGGTCACTTTGGTTAACCAAGGTTTGCTCTCCCACAGGATAATTCCTCTGGCTGCCATGATAAGCAAACAGATGTGCTTCAGCACTGAAGAAATGTATAATTAATTGAATTCATATACTTATCTTTAAGTATTTTGATACACAAAGGCCAGAGTGCTTGCAGAAGCAAACTTTAAAGCACAGTAGGAAAAAAAAGGCTGGTGTTATTTTGAGTAACAAGCACCAGTAAAGATTAATGAAGAATCTCACAAACCTGCACATAGAAATTCAATAATTGTTCCCAGGGATGGTCTTCCTACAGGGGTGGAAAAGTGCACGTATTTTGTTAATCTATATTTAGCCTAGGCATATATAATACTTCTCCATCTTCATTAGTCCTTTCTGAAATTTTTGTTCCTCTCTTACTCACTTCCCACATCTTCAGGTAACACTCTATACTGCGTATCAGGTAGCAAGCTGCCCTTATTCAACTACCATGTGGTCTTTTGGTCTTTGTGTTCTCATGTCTATATAGTATTTTCTCTTACCATGCACAAACAAAATTATACTAAATTATCCTATTTAAATTTCTTATTGAACCAAAGGAACACACTTCTCAAAAAAAAATCAATGCTCAATCAAAATTATGTTTTTCTCTCGCTTAAAAAATAGCAACAACTGCAGTCCTTGTTCTACTCAGTATATTATTAATTATATATCTAAAGCATGTTCATAGCCTGTGTTTACTCTTGATTGATTCTAAGGTTTATATGAGTGAAAAACAGTAACGTGATCATTAACAACAAATATTTTCACTGTCTTGGCACCTGAGCACAATAAAAGGAAAAAACAGTCAGCTTTTACCTGGGTTTCTATTTAAAAGAGTTAGCTCAGGGGGTAAGTGCTATCACTGATCACAGAAAGAGCTAGAATATGAGGGGTGAGGGGCTCAAAAGCCAAAGGAAATGTACTGCCTAAACAATTTTTATTGCCAGCCTGTTTGGTGGAGGTTAAATATATATATATATATATATATATTTTAGCTCCCATAATCTCAGAAATTACTTAGGAACAACTTTAGCAGCATCTCTGGGTGAAAGAGATCAAGTTGTTGAAATAAAGACTATATAAGAGTGAGAAGAAGGCCAGAGGAATTTTTGTGTTCGTTATCACTGGCAAAAATCAACTCACATCGTTCAGAAATTTTTGCCATCTATGGAAAGCAAAGGACTGATAGCTACTAGGATTGTGTTGTCAGTGTGCAGATAGTGCTTCCTCTGGGAAGAAACTCCCCTGCAGAGACACAAGCAACATTTAACTGAAGGTTATTCCCACCCCCCACCCCCGATTCTTCATTTCCTGTTCAGAAGGGTCACTAATAGTTATTTTTATGTAATAACAGGTAATTTTTTCATCAGCCTGTTTTGGGACCAAAATAATGTGCTCAGGCCTGAAGTTAAGACACTTGAGCCTTAGGAATGAAAAACAGCTATGAGCCAAAATGTATTCATAGCAGAGCTATAGGGCAATAAGTTTGTCATCTATGTTTAAAAATACTTTCAAAGATGTAAACATGACCACTCCACCACTCCCTTGTTCATGTTAAAGTCACACACACTGTTTTTGGCTTGCAGCTATAAGCAGTAAAAAGGAAACAACTCTATTTTTATGATTACTGGTACTATTGTAGCATGATGACAATCTTGAAACAGGGACAGAGTTAACACCCTGTCCTTAACAATCCCGGTTTTCTTTATTACTACTAGTATCAGAAATTAGAATTGTAAGAAAGGCACTCAAATAGTATAAATAATGAGTCAAACCAGAGCTGCTGCATGGTAATGCTAGGTACCAAATGTGCCATCTGTATCTGAAAATCCACCTGGACATCTATATTTTATGTACAAAATAGCATGTATACATATATATATATATATATATATATGCAAGTCTATAATACTGTAGAGTGTTTTAAAGTAAAGCAACTACAGTTAGGTTGTCCATATAAATAAAGTATTTCCACATAAATGGTCCATATTTGCCACACTTGCAAACAATTGCAAAACAAGTCTCAAATTAGTAAATAATAATTTGGTATTTTAAAATGCTAGTAGAACTACATTCACACATACATTATTACATAATACCCTACAGTCATAATGTATGTAGCTTATAATGGACTATATATGTACCAAATAACCAGTGAATTCAATGCTAGAGGGACATTAATATTTCACATTTCATATACCTTAAATAAAAGTAGGAATTAAAGCATTTGAAAGCCTGGACAAAAAAAAAAAAACAAATCTAGGAATGTTTTTGATTTTTCCACAGCTTTATGCTGCATAAAATTAGCTAATCACCTTCAAATATTTTCCTTTTTATAACCCAATAGCCTAATTTGCATAAATCTCTCATGCAACAGTACAAGAGAATAAAATTAGAAAATGATTGTTTAACCATAAAGCTCATTTCTGAGGTAAATATAGAATCTACTGTTTTTTTAAAGTTGATAATATTTCAGGTTGAAAACATTCCTTTAACTGAAAATTTATTCCAGGCTTGAAATGTTATTATGCAATAGGTTAATCTAGTGCTGAAAAGTTTTGAGTAAAACAAGTTTTTGAAATTTCATGTATGACAAATTTTTTACTACATCAAATTGAATTACAAACATGCAAGACACATGAAAATCTAAGATGTCCAGTACTGAATGTCAGATAAAGATATGGTCAAATAGATACATGGTCCTTTACAAAGATTGTCCAGTTGGACAAAATATCGAAGTGTTTACTGTGATTTTGGTATATCTGCTCAGTAGGAATCAGGCAAAATGCAAGTCAACTCTGCTTCTAAAATCCAAGCAAGGATTCCAGCACGGAAAAAAAAAACTACCAGCAGGCCCTTGTTCTTTTTAATACTCTGAAACTTCTCCCTTTGGCAGACAGAATAACCAATATGTGGTAAAGATCTGGAATTGCTTATCCCAGAAGAACTAGCCTATAAATAAGTCACTTTATTTCTCCTGTACACGTTTTTTTTCTTCAACCATACATTCATGTATCCTGTGAACATTCACTCATCTATATTTGAATCACTGCCATATCAGTATTATTGTAACGGTAACACCATTATAGCCTAGAGCCTGGCAGAAATCTCATCAAAATACCCATTTCCAAAACAATCCCCAGACATTTCATTCTAACAAGCAATCGCATCTCTATATTCTGTTCCCTGGATACCGGGAATTGGATTCAGTCTCTAACACTAGATTAATACAGGGATGGAAGACCATTTCTAGGTGAAAAGCAAGTACCACATGTTCTCTCACCCACTGACCTGCTAACCAACGTAACCCATATTTTACGCAGCTTCTCCAAATCACCATTGCCTGAAAAAGTTGGCAGCACTGGGCAGCTGACTTGCTGCATATGCATGTTGCTCGGCATTCCCCTTGTCGACTGAACATACCAATGTATTCTCTCTGCTTCTATCTTCAGAAAAGATTCTGCTTCTACTTTTGAGAGAGGGCAGTGTCATACACGTCTGTATGTTCAGTTCCAACCACCCCATTAGGGTTAAGGACTGGTACAGACAATATGGCTGAACTTCCTTGGGATCTTTTCCACTATTTTCGTGAGGTAGACTGCTGAAACAGCCACACTATTTTAAAAAAATGCAAAAATGTTGTTCTCGTACACTACATATCTTCTGATGATATTAGTATTCCATGCCAACTCTGTGAAATCTCTCCGTGTTACAATCATTTTAAGTACGGTTGCAAACAAGACCTTTTATTGCGATCAGTATACATAAAGTATCTCTGAAATCACTTCAAGCAGCTTTGTGAAGATCGCATTCTACCACTTTGGTGAGAATAGTTATCTTAAAGACAAAAAAGTATCTACATATACAGAGCAGGATTACCTTCCCTTAGACATTCCACCACAAAAGTGAATCCTGTAGTTCGTGGATGTAAGACATACTCATATTTTCGAAGTCCGTTCCTTTCAGCAAAGTCATTACTGCGGGCTTTGGTATTGGCTGAAGTAGAGAATAAAAAGAATGATTTTCTATTAGTGTGCATGTAGACCAAGAATTAAATATAATTATTATATGACGGGAAAAGTACAACAGCAGTTCACACAGCACAAATGTGCAACAGCTTTTCAGATGGAGGCAGACTGCAAGGTGCTTTTGGTTAGATATGCATATTATGGTATGATCCAATGTGGACTGCAAGAAAAGCCTTTTCACCCTCTCATTACATCTCAGAAAATACTTAGCAAATCTTTCATATTTATCAAATGCAATTGTGAAACCTAGAAATTAAAATTTAATAGATCTCATAGGCTTCAATACCCATTTTAAAGCAAAATATGTTAATGAGTTCACTAACTTTTTTTAAACTCAAAAGGCACAACATACAGCAATGTAGGTTTGACATTACATATAGAAATACCTTGAGCTCAATGAAAACTTATTTTGGAAAGAAAACATTAAATGGAAGAAAACAGTTAATTGAATACATTAAAATGGTATTTTACTTCCTCATTTTGAACTTGATACATGTTATTCATCAACCTGTGCTGCACATACATACCCCACTTCAATTTTTCAACATAGTGCCCAGTGCCACAACATACACTTGCTACTGTACACAGAGCACAGGCTAGGATCTGGAAAGCCACCTGGCTTAACCTCGTGACACATGGATTTCAAAACTCTGGCAGAAAGAATTCTCTCCAGAGCAAACCAAATAAAAGTTTTTAATAGCCAACTGCTAACAGAGCCCACCGGGGCAGGAAGACATAGACACCAAAGTGTTTTTCTGAAGACAAGCAGAGAGGAAGCAATTTGTTCTCTCATATGGAGACTCATCAAAGCAAAAGTCAGCAGCCGAACAGCCTTTGCTGGTTGCACTTACTCCCTCACTGTGGGTACTTCTGTACCTCATCTTGGACCAAAAGGCAAAGGACACATACAATGTTCCCATGGCAACATGAAAAAAATCAATTTACTCAACTAACTTATTTAATAACTAGTATTTATATATAGTCCTACAGGTGTTTTAAAAGATGAAATCCCAGCAACACATCTATGCAACAAAATAATTGGCTAAGCAATATATAATCTTTCTCAAGCAGAAACAGCTCTTTTTTCCTAAGAGTCCACAGTTAACCTTAACAGAGATGAAAGAAAAACTAATGGAAAAACATACACTGTTGCTTAATAATTTAACAGAGTTGATACTTATAGGAAAGTTCTTTTCCTTGCATTCATCATAATTTTTCCCTGTAAAGGAACAATAGTACATGTGGAAAAATCAGCAACAGTAGATTCCTTTTTTGCATTGATGCATCTTTCTTTTTATTCCTAAAATACATGAGCTCTTGGTTTATCAGCAAACATGGGTCTCTCTTATAAAGGAACAGCTACCTATTAATAAATGCTATACTATATCAGTATACTGAGGTATTTTTCAACTGTAACCTATTGTTACCTGTATAAGGTAACACATTATATATATGTTCTTCATACATGTAGCCCTTAAGATTTACTGCACAGATCTCCTGACCATGTGATTTGGAGGAAAGGAAAACTACTGCACAGTTGCCAAGCAATTCAGCAAAGAGCATCCAAAGATTTAATTCTTGCCAAACAGCCAAAATGCACAAATACTCGAAAATATTACCTCTTTTAAAAGCATTGTTAAAATTACAGTTAGTGTGAAATACTAAACTTACAGTTGGCTACATAACTTAAATTCATCTTTCCTTGGGCATATGCATTATGTAGTTAATTGCATGATCAGAGTATCTATTTTTGTCTGCTAGACTACTACTATATTCAATTTTGAAAATGGTCTATTCTGAATCTGTGAAGAGAATCTGCCTTTAGGATCCCTGCCTCTGTTATGGCAAAACTTGAAAAATGAGTCATAAGCAAGGCTTGGAGTGGCAGAGAAGGAAAGAGTAATCTCGTAACTACTAAATGTTCCACTGAACATAACTGTATTGTACTTATCCATAACTGTATTGTACTATTAGCTCAGCAACCTAAACTTTTTATGAAGTGACACTGACCACAAGGAGTTTTCCTATAAAAAGTAGACAAGTCAAAAGCTCCTTTCCAGTTTCTGTGGTGATTCAAGTAAAGTCCTTGAAATTAATTTATAGCAAGGTTTTTAAGCTAATGTGTTGTTTCTTCCAAAGGACACATGAAGTATCTTCTTCCTTTTCTGCATATCCAAATTTGTGTTTCAAGTTGGAACATTTGCAATCTGTAAATCAGTTCAGTCAAAGATTTGAGATGTAACTGCCATATAAGTCCACATAAATATAAGCAATGTAAAAAAAAAAATCTAAGCCTTAAGCATTTCAAACAGCACACAGTTAATGTGCACCCAAAACCAACTCCTCTATATGTCTGCTCACTAGCACTTTGTTTCAGAGGGCAGCATGAAAACGAATTCCTTGGTGTTTGCAGAACACTCCTATTTGCACCACAGGAAAAAACAAAAAAACAAAAAAACAGAAATTAAACAGGCAGCTTATTTTTCTGAGCAAGACCTAATTTACAAAGTAAAAACAGTTTGGGACCTCCACTGCCCACTGCCTTCAAGTAATCATCTTCAAACCTCCTCTTATTCACCTTGTACTTGGAAAAAAAAAATCACTGTAAACATCTTCCAAAGTTCTCTTTACTACAATGCCTTTCTACAAACATGAACAGCTGGACATTGGTGCTCCAGCCAACACTATTCAGCTGTTTCCTGACATTTCATTTGTTTGGATAGCAGGACCACCCAGATGAGGCCCTCTATAGACA
>VXAA01004162.1:1129820-1168829 GCA_013399115.1 Anseranas semipalmata | reverse complement strand
GGGAGCCGCGTGTGCCCCGGGCCGGCCGCCGGTGCGCGGAGCCGCTGCGGTGGCGGCTCCGTGCCCGCTCCCACCGGGGATGAGAGTTTGCACCGTCCGGGTCGGACGAGACGTGGAAACTGGGAAAACCCGACACCGTCACCGATTCGCTCTCTTTGTTCTCGAGTCATCGGTACACAATGGAGAGAAAGAAATGTGGCTTAAAAATTGCAATTAACCAGCTTCAGAGCAGGTTTCTTTCACTGGGCATTTCTTCCCATCAAATCCCATTTCTTCTCTAAAAAAGCACTTCTAATTTTAAAATAAAACAGGCGGTGTAAAATACCTTATATCCTTCTATAGTAAGAGTTACTTAAATTACGACTGGATGTGCCCAAATGGTCTTCTGATAGTTTCCCACAGATTTGGTCAGGTCTTGAAAGAATGGCAATTTTTTTTCTACTGATTTAAAAGTATTAACTTCCTTTCAAACATTCCTTAACCTTTAATGTTTTGTAACTTGATGAAAAGGTCATTTTGCTTGGAGTGGATGCATCTGCTCCGTAATTGTTCTAATACCAGGCAGAGCTCCATCCTAACACCACATTCTTTTATGAGGCTTTTTTTTTTTTCCTTAACATACTATTGTTAAGGTTACCGCGAGTAACTGTTGTAAAGGCAGAGAGCCACAGACCAAAGGATGCTCACAGTTTACTTAATTTCCCCGACGTCAGATGTTTAGAGCTGTATTCAGCAGATGCCATCAGCTGAGCTCTGAGGAGGACCTGACCGGTTTCACCTCTCCCCACTCGCGAGGGCCTGCGGCAGAACGGGCTCAGAATAAGGAGCCGAATTCACAGAGCGAGCTGCGCAACGCCCGCACCAAGCGCCGCCAGCAGTGCCCCCAGCCCGCAGCCGGCTCTCCCCGCGGAGCTCAGCGCCGCGCAGGCGGCGGGGCGCCGGGAAGCCGAGCAGCGGGGCTGGGAGCCGGGAACTGCAGAGCGGCGCCAGAGGCCCCGGGGTCAGACGCGACAGGCAACGCGGTGCGGGCAGTGTCGCTAATTGGTTGCGGTGTAGGTTACTTGCTGTGAAGGCTACAGAAGCTTTTCAGCACGTGCAGCTCGGTGTTTAGCACTAGACACACTACCCCTTCGAGCACTTAGCCCGGTCTGGTGAGGAGGACCCACGCTCCTTCCCACGTGAAACACGCGGAGGGAACGCGCCCCTTGCCTCTCCTGGGCTGATCGCGGCCTCAGCTACGTGGGCGAACATCCCTTGTTCACGGCACTGTAGCTGCCCTGCAAGAAGAGTGGCGATACCTGACTGCGTATCAGAGATCAGAGCAAGAACCTTAAATTGAAGCAATTAATCCCTCTAAAATACAGCAAGATTTTCCAATTCTTACCCAATTCAAACATCCAGAGAATATGTTTAATTAAAACTTGGCTATGCATTTTTTTAAGATTAAAAAAAAAAAAAAAAAAAAACACCACAAAGAAATGAGCTAATTATATTGCTTAATATTCTAATACACTTTCTTGTTTTGTTTTGTTTTTTTAAATAACACACTTTTCTAGCCAGGCCAGTCCCTTGAGGACCACTTCCTCATTTATAAAGCAGTCCCCAACAGGAGTTAAAAAGAGGCTATTTTACAAGAAGAAAATATATTCTGAAAGAGGAGCCATACAAAGATAACCCCACATCACATATATCAGTACGGAGGCTGGAATACGTATTCCAATGATGCAAATCTTCCCCTGCAATAATTTGCTCGTTAGTGTTAACAAAAGCCCAGATACTGATGTCTGTGTATTTGTTCTTGTATTTTTCATCACACTAATGCTTTTAACTAAAATTATTTTTTAAATTTGCTTTATTTAATGAATTTAAAGGTCAATCCTCTTCCTTTCCATATGCAAATCCTATTAATAGTAGAGGTTTGATATTAATGGGAGTTAATAGACTAGATGCTCCCTTCACACCAAAACCCCACAAGAGAACAAAATAATCTCAAGATAATTTCACCAAATTCATTGCTTCTTCCGCCTCTTTGAGCAACCAAAACCAGGGCAGCAGTACCTTGGAAGCAGGAGAGACAGCCAGAGGAGGGATGCAGGACGCGGGAGGGCACGTGGGGCCTCCCTGGCCTCCAAACACAGACCAGGGGACAGACACAGCCCCAGCCCCTCACACCCACAGGAGCCCAGCAGGACTCGAGATGCCACCACCAGCAGAGCCATCCCCGGCCTCCTAGCGAGGGGCTGGAGCTCCCACTCCCCTCCGAGGCTGACAGGCTCCAGCTGGGAATCCCAGCAGCTGCTCGGAGAAGGACCGGGGCTGCAGGTGGGGCAGGGGGCAGTGAGCTTCCCCTTCCCCTGCTTCTGCCAGTTCTAGGGCCATTCCCTGCTTTGTCACTGTCTTTCTGTCTGTATTTGCTGCAGCAGGACTCGCAGGGTTTTGATAGTATTTTTTTTTTTAACTACAGCTGTTGGTGTTAAAATAACAGCACTTGTGTGCCATGAAGGGGGAGGTGGGGAAAGGGAGGGCTAACCTCAGCGCTCTCCCCTGCAGGCCCTATAGGAAAACGTTCTTTCGCTAATGAGAGAGGAACAATCCTGGCTGGTTTAGGCAATAGAGGGAAGTAGCTGTGGTGTTTTCCAAGCAGATGAATCCAGATGCCAAACAGCAAAGCACCATTAGCCCAGAGCAGTGGGGAACACTGAAACCTGCCACAGCCTGTGGCGAGGCCGGCCCCAAGCCTCTGGCTTGTTAAGGACAAGCCGAAGTAACAGGATTAAAACGGGTGGAGAAAGGGATGAGTCACAGACCTCAGGGCACTGTTAATTCGCCTCCTCTCCGGTGCTGACCGGGCACCTCGCAGGAAGCCCGGCTTTGCTGCAGCCTCTGTCCTGGGTTCCACGCCTGGGCTGAAAGCATTCCCAGACACCCTCTCTCAGCCTGCACGTAGCAGGTGCTGCTCTGTCCTGCGCCCAGGCAGGGCAAGGCCTTTCACAGCCAGGTTCTGACATACCTGAATGCCCCGCCGCAAACTGGTAGCACCTTACTTTTATAGGGAAACCAGGTTTTGTTTTCTTCATTTGAATTTGCTTTTCCGCTGTTTATACCTAGCACATATCTATTTATATTTAAATTCCTGAACCTGGAAGCTGGTTTCATCATTTAAAAAAGGTTTTGTATAAAAAAGACAAAGCTCCCTGCAAACTTGATACCTTTAAAACCCCAAGGCTAAAGCAAATCCTGGTGTTGACTCCACTGACTTTCATGGAGTTCTGCCCAGTTCTGAAAGGATGAATGTGGAAGCAGTGGACCTCAAGCCAGCCCTAGGTCTGCTCAGCTCCTTGGTTTCCAGTAACAGATAATGAAATACAGAAGAATGTCTGCCGCAAACACAAGCAAGTATCTTAAGCAGTCAGCAAGTATTTTAATTTAAATGATCTCATTCACAATAAAACAACCAAACAACCCCCAAAAAAACCCAACGACAACAACAACAAAAACCCTGGCCAGATACACTTGTTATAAATCCAAGAGTACTGCCAAGGCTGAATGGGCAGAGGGTTTGGGTCAGAGCACAGGAGCTGGCCCTGGGAGCCGCAGACAGAGCCCCGCGACTGGTGGCACTGCCCGACTGCCGAGCTGCTGGGCGACAGCAAGGGCCGGCAGTCCCGGTCCCTGAGAACACAGAGCCGCTGCGTGGATGGGCAGAGGTGTTGGACAAGCCCTCGTGTTCTGCTTGGCCGGCGGGTGTTGTACAGACCTGCTGCAACTGCAACTCTGGGAAGCGAGAGTCCTTGCGATGCGGCAGCGTCCTGGCTCCTTGCAGACTAAAGCAGATAATATCGCCTCGTACCGTGGCTTACATGAAGGTCACCTTTTCTTTCACAGGCTTGATGTGGCCATAGCTTTGGCAAGGGAAGGGCTGGAGGATAGGAAGCACACTGAGATAAAAGCTTCACGTTGCTGAGGAAGCCTGGGACCTGTTCATGGTCCCTAATTTTGGTTATAGGCTGATACATGCTCACAACTCCCATTGACTTCTGTGCAAATAGGAAACCACAGAATTAGGTCTCATATTTGAAGTGCATAACAAAATAAGGCTTATACAGCTTATGTTTTGTTGTGTGAGTGCTGATTGCTACCAGCATTCTATTTGCAGCCAAACAGCAAAACTGTAATTGTCCAGGTACATCACAGGCTTGAAGAGTTTGCATTTTCACAGAACGTTAGGTATAAATTACTTCCACAAACAGGAGCCTGGACTCAGTGGAACAACGCAGTTGCCTGCTGTAGCAAATCTGGTGTTCCTGGATTCAAATCTGCTACAGGCATTCTGGATTTTAATTAATATATTGCTTCATATGTATGAGAATTTCTCTCTTCTTTTGTTTTGTTTTGTTTTCACACACTGCATTTTTAGTTTAAACAAAGCGTATTCTCTGTATTACTCTCCAAAGCGATTGAATAAATATCACAGACTTTATAGATCTGGTAGCCTTTCCAGTGAACAACACAGCAGTCATGCTTCACAGGAAAGGGATAACATCCTAGAGTGCAGCTGATAAGAGCAACAATTTACAAAGCAAGAGATCTGTTATGCAGTGAAAGCTTTATTACCATGACTTGATGTTACGTCTACAACACATAAGGGTTAATCATTGCAGCAGTTTGCAGCTGGTTTGTGCTCTCGGGGGAGTCATAGCAATAGACTTCTGCGTGTAAGACAAGGTCAGCGCTGCTCTCCCGGGGTCAGCAGGCCACGTGATAACACAACTCCGGAACTTCGGCTCCGAGGAGACACAGGTGCCAAACCCATTTTGTGGTCTGTTGTAGAGCGCTTCTTGTGGTTTTTGTTCTCCTCAATAAAAACACATACATAGCTCTGTGGTATATAATTGGATGGCGAGTTTTCAGAGCTACCCATCAGTGTGAGTTTTCTGTGGCAGCAGTGGGTTCGTGAGTTTGCCGGGTACATGTAACATTTCATGGGAGACTTATTCTTAGTGGACTGAGAAAACAGAGCAGTCAGTGCTGAGTTTAAGGGCCAAATCCTGCATAATTTGTTCAGACTCGTTGTTTAAAATGCTCACATGAGTAAAGTGAGCAGAATTGGACTTTAACATTTTATTAATCTTTATCTTCTATTGCTACAAGACACAACAATAATCAAATAAGAAAAACTTTAATCCTCAAATGCAGCTCTAATCTTCAAATTGGTTAGCTTATCAGATGAGTAACATTTATTTTCAAAGACAGGCTGCTCGGAATGATCAGCTGAAATAGAAACCTGTAAGTGAAAGGATGTAAGTTTATTGGGCAGCGTTGTCTATATTTATAGTTTCTGGTCAACCCATATTTCTGTTTTTATATGCATGTGTCAAAAATTAATATACAGCAAACTTCACCAACAGTTTTAAGAGATCCTAAAATATAATAAAATCAATAAATGATGTTCTGGCATAAACGTTTCTGTAGCTGAGGGTGGTCAGGTTCAAAGGGCAACATCTGACCATTTCTCTTTCCCACCCTGCTGCAGAGTAAGACCCTCCCCTCAACTTCAAATCACTGGGGAGAGGGTAATTTAAGCTATACTTGATGTACCCTATACATCACTGTCTTCAGGACCAGGTTTAAAATTAAACTCTGATGTACAAAGTTAAACAAAAATGAGATAAAAATTGGCAGGGGTTGAAGAGGGTCAAAGTAGTCAAAACACAAGGTAGACTATTGCTTCTTTTGATTTATGTTATTCTGTGCACTAAAAAAAAATAAAATTATAGCTCTCATGGAGACTTTTTTTCATTGAGAATAACGCATTCCTAATTTGTTTTCTATAGACTTACGGAGCATTTTCTCTGGGAGAGGGAAGCATCTATTTATTTATTTATTTATTTATTTATCTATTTATTTATTTATTTTGGCAGGGGCAGAATATCATCAAGTGTTGGCAGAATATTCAAGTTATCATTAGATGCGACCTTTGTCACTCAACAGCAAGTGAAAGAGAACAGTTTTTCACTTTCTGTTAGTGGTTATCTTACAATGCATATACATATAGCCTTATACTCACATAGAGTTTTGCTTTCAGGCAACTCTTTTAAACACAAACAATGTACTGTAGTCACATTTGGTAACAGAAAGAAAGAGTTCAGTGAATGTTTCCTTTCA
The DNA here is from genome assembly GCA_013399115.1 of Anseranas semipalmata. Taxonomy (NCBI): domain Eukaryota; kingdom Metazoa; phylum Chordata; class Aves; order Anseriformes; family Anseranatidae; genus Anseranas; species Anseranas semipalmata. The sequence goes on along the minus strand of VXAA01004162.1, from coordinate 1,162,664 downwards.
CATGTTTTACATGCACATAATGCAGTTACCCTCCAGAAATTCAGTACAGGAAAGATGCCAAACAGAGGATTCTTTTGAAACCAATTCAAGAAAATCCTTGCAGGAAGTTAATTTTTTATGATGTAGTCAACTTTTCTACATATTGCCATTTACATGGTTAGTGTGTGGACTGCAGGCAAAATAATTCAGAATTGTAATCTTTATTTTCTCTAATACAATAATGAAATCAACTACTATCCACTGGAATCAAATGATTTTTTCTGTGCTACTCCAGTGGGAAGAATAAAAGGGTTCTACTGGCTAAACTGCCACACTAATGGGAAAATGAAGAAAAATCAAGCCCTTGGACAGATAGTAAATAAATAATAATAAAAAAAAAAGCTTATTTTAAACATAATGGTTGATGTGTAAAGATCTTGAAATCTTTTTAAAACTGATTAAACAAGTTTTTTTGGAAGGTTTTTAATTTTATGTAAGAGGAACTCCTATTGACTTCATGGATTACAGATGACTGAAGTTAAGCATGTTCTTAAGTCCTGGGCTGTATGACTGCATTGGACAGCAAAGGGATCTAAACTCTAAAAATGCCTGAACTTGGTTTTAAATCTAACAGGAGGAAAAATTACATTGTCCAGACAACTATAAAAGAAGAGTTTTTATACCACTGTTTCATTAATATTGGCATGCATGTTATATGTATGTTTTTACAGGACTGATCTGCATATATACCCTTAATATGCATGATTTGGCAAACAATTTATGTAATAATTAATAAATGCAATTCTTCCCAAACACATGGTTGTAAAGCTGAAAGTGAAATAGGTATAAAACCAACAAAATGTTTTAGTAGGAACAGCAAGCAAAGAAAAGGATCAAATATTACAATGGGTCCATCACTTGTGGTCTAGTGTGCCAAACCCTCTGAATTTAACAGCTAAGCAATATTTTTTTCTCTTATCAATGAAGACATTTTCAAGTATCTGTTTTGGTTTGGTTTTGTTTGTTTGTTTTAAGTCTTTTGGAGTCACATGGAGGACTACTCACTCTAACTGTAGCAGATCATATGCAGCAAAGAGCAGATACAGGAGCTAGTTGGTTAGGAAATTATGATCCAAATTTTTCCTACGTCCATTATGCTTTGGGAATCAGGAGACCTATGAATTAAGGAGGTGGTCACAAAGGTCACAGGGAAGTGCCACAGTATTCATGAAAGACGAAAATGCTTTGAGAGCCTGTAGAGTTTCAGATGAAGGTTCAGACAGAATACAGGAGCTACTCTGAAGCTAGTAGCTGCTTAGAAATCAAGTGAAGGACAAAAAGACAAAAAAAAAAAAAAATTAGAGAGAGACTATCAGCTGTTAGAAATACAAGTAACCCTTTAAAATCATGTGCTTAGCATGAGTGATGTCTTTTGCTCATTTATCCATGCAGCAATTAGGCGTTCTTCCTTAGGAGAGGTGCGTGGCATAGAAAATGAACTGATTGATTCCTTCTTGCACCAAGCAGTTGATTGCAGGTAACTGATTCATCTCACTGATGTTACACTAACTGCATTACCGTACACAATCATCCAAGCCTAAGATGCGTCAAGGGTGCCTATGCGTGCTTGTTCTCTAAGGGCCTAATTCAGAACTCATCAAAATCAATGGAAAGATTTTCCCTGACTTCACAGAGTTCTGGCTTAAGTCTTTTCCATCTACCTGGCTGTGAGAGAGGTTTTAATTTCAGTGCAACGGTGAGACTCAGTTTGCTCCACTGCCTTACACTGTCTGTTTTTACTGCAGTATTCTTATAGAGCAAAATTTACCCATCAATATGTACAAATACTCTATTTATTAATGACATTTCTTCAATCCCTGTTTTATCAGGAAAGTAATCTTACCAGAGCCTTATTCCAAGTGTTCAGTAAATTAACTTGCTCAAGCACTTGCAAAGGTACCATGCTCTGAGCAACAGTAAAGAACTGAGTCTATAATTTAATAACCCCCCTCCCCCCCCAAGTAATTAGTATTCACTCAATGAAACTCAGGGTTTGAAGAGGTCCAGTCAAAGGCCTAAGCACCATTTAAGTCCAGCTTATTCCCCAGGGCATCTCTGAACTGAATGGGGCCCCATTTTATTAAATTATAATAGAAAGACTGCCATGTCAAGTATACTGATGCTGAAAGACCCAACCCCACAAGACCTCACACGGATAAGTAATCATCATTTATGCTAATAGCACATTTGACTTCCGTGGGATGACACATGAGGATGGACTACTTACTTGACTAAGATTAGTAAGAACGGGCATGTTACACAGAACAAATGACTTCTAAATATCCAGCTGCAGCAAAGTGCTGACTCCTATCAGTGAGTGTTGTGAGGGTGAATGAAGGGCAGGATATGATCTTTAGAAACCTCACTGAATACAATTACTGAATTGGTGACAGTTTTGCAGATTTCTAACTCATAATAAACCTCAGCTTTACCTCCTCAGTTACATGCTTCTCTCCATTGTTTCTCTGCCCTGCTTTTCTTTTGCCATAATCCCACAATTCACTTTTTTACTTTCTTTTTATTATTATTATTATTTCTTCTTTAATGTTTGCAAGTGAATTTAGTGTTTCTGAAATGCATTTAAGCAATAGCCACAAAGCCACAAGTGCCCCTATTTAACAGCAGAGTAGGCTACTTGGTAGCATCTCCACACTGCCCTGCCAATGTTCCTCCCCTCTGCTCTGCTGGGATCAGTGCAGTCTCTATGCTCGTTTAGTCCTTGGCTTCTCCCTTCAAACCTGACAATAAGGGCATCATACTGGGTATACCATTCCAGTGATTTTGTCTGAAAAAAATGCCTGTTAGGGCCTCTGTTTGATACAATTTTGTTTCACACAGGTTACAAAAACAGATTTTTGCCCTTATGCTCTACAATGCATTTGTAGCAGCATCCTAGGAAAGGAAAAATCTTCACATCTAACCTGCCACGGTTTCACTTATTTGTTCTCAAATTCCTTTTGGCCCAGTTTTTCTTCCTTATCTTACTTCCACTCATTTACAAAGTATTTTACTGCAGTTAGGTAGAGTTGCCCTCCCTCATTCTCCTATCCTGATTCTACTTTTAAAACTCATCTGTTTGTTTTACCACTAGTTGAAGAAGCTTTATCTGAAAGTAATGTTGTCATNTATAATATATAATATATAATATAATTGTATAACCTAATTACAAAGGGACCCTTAGATCCTACTTTTGTTTGACCTGTATTGTGGAGAACCATATAAACATCAAGAAGTCAAAGAATATAAGTATATAGCAGTATATATGAGTATTTTCCATGAGCATTATATGAGTATTTTCCATTTTCTTGGGGGCTTCTAGCTCAGCTGTAGTGATTGTTCTGTGTGTGTGCCTGTGTTTTGCCAATCACATAAGTGAAATAAAAATGCCCTAATTTCTGCAACTTTGCTTTCATTATACTGTAAAGCACTAAAAGCAGAAAGAGTTTCCTGAAGAACCCCTTCATAGCAGGCCCTTGAACAAGATGACTGTTTCTAATAAGCAACAGCTGTCGTTGTGGTTTTACTAGTCAAATGATTCATGTCTTTTGCTCAGAAATGATAAGTGGAACAAATGTTTACTTAGATATGTAACAGAGGAACAATTGAAAAATAGTAGACTGTCAAATAGAAATATTTTCCTGTTATCTGATCCTTAACAATTAGTCTGAACCGGTTTTTAGTCAAAAGGCACCGTTATAGCCGTGCAGTTAGAATGGTAAAGAGTTCAGCTCTCAGAGTTTTGCAAAGCAAATTCAGCAGGCTGGTTTGCAAATGTCTGCAGTGGCCCTGCGGGCTTAGGGGGCACACAAGCAGCTCTGTGCCAGCTGCTGCCCCCACCCTCATCCCAGGCAACCTCCCCTCCTACCTTTAGTCATCCTTGAAAGGAAGGCAGTGAATTTACCATTTCCACTTGGTTTCTGTTTTGTCACCAGGGAATACCAAACTGCTTCTCTGCTGCTTGGTCTTGAGTGAATACCCTCTGTTGGCTACTGCTTCCCCAGGATTTTAAAGGGTCTGCTGGGAAAAGCAGATGAAAGAGCAGGAAAAGTATTCTGATGCAGGAGATTCCAGGCTCTGTTCAAGGACAAAAAGATTGCATTACTCATTGGGCGCTGGGAAGGAGAACCTAAAAGACCCTTGATGTCTCTCTGCTGAGCCTGGAAGCTGCTGCAGTCAGAGAGATTTGACACTGCTGTGGCATCTCAGGGCTAGAAATAAATTTTTGTTAAGTGCTAGAGGAAGCAGTGGTAGACTAATTTTTATTAGCCTAAGAGGACAGCATCAAAAAATGGTGTCTTCTGCCTTTGAAGGATGGAGCTGGGGGAGAAACAAGCACAGAGAAGACTGAGGGAGGCTTAGGGTGCTAAGTGTGCAAATGATATCAATGTACACCTGTAATGTATTTGAACTTACATTGATGATTGCCAGTAGAATAGGGTTTAAATCCACCTTTATTTTGCACAGATTCTGGATGTTGCTTTTTTCAGAACTCCCTCTTCAGTATTGCTGCACTGAGTTGCACAGAAAGATTCCCAGAGCCTTGGTTTCCCATCTGCATAATGGGAGTAATATTTCCTTTTTGCCAGCCTTTGGTTAGCTTATAAGGCTCCTGGGACTAGCATTCATTTATTGTGTGTTTCTGTATTGTCTCATACAACAAGACCCCAGTCTCAGTTGAAGCCTGTAAGTATCACTGAAATATAAACAGATAATAATAAAAATATGATTTTGACACAAGATGGAATTCTGTATCCTGAAGAGTGACATAAAATATGTACTCATGTCTACTAAAGTGTAACCATGAGATCAAATGATAAAATTCTTCTAGCAACAAAGAGTTGACACAAATTTGTGAGATTAAACAGAACCAACTCAACAGAGGCTTGTTCTGGTGGCTTATTCATATAAAGTATATGAAAAAAGTAAGTGAGATGATCAAATTACCCTCACAGCATGGATTTTGACATGGATGTAGACTAACTGAGTCACTGGAGGACTGAGCAGGTGCATTGTTCTAATTATACCTTCAGTCTTGTGAGGAAGGAGCAAACTTCCCAGTTGCTTCCCTGGTGGAGATAAGGTGTTATCAGCCATCAGCAAATGAGAGGGGAGAGCAAGGACAAGGCACCTGATGGGAGAAAGAGGAGGGAAGGAGGAGGCTAAGAGAGCACATTCATAATGCTCCTCATCTTTTAAAAATGTATACACATACATACTGTGAGCCATTCGGATGCCACTTCTGGTACTCATTTCAAGCGTCTCCGAGTAACCCTTCCTTATGGTGAGGCAGGCAACATTTTTTTTTTTTAACATTTTCTCTTTTATGGTCTTGTAGTGCGATAGCTGGCTAAATATAATGAATTATTTGTTTATTAATTAATCAGCAACAGGCACACTAGGAATTACAGTCCAAGCTGTCCCACACATAGGTTTTTATCACCATATAAGATAACCCTAGGGAAATACACATCTTTTTTTTTTCAGGAGCGTAAATGGACATTTCTATAAATTGCGACTACTTGGGTGCATGTAATATGCAATATTATTCATTTTTGTATTCCAGGTGAATCCAGACTAGACTACCAGCCTCTAGGGGAGTCTGCTTCATATAATTATCAGTATTCAAAGAATGATTGTAGATGTTGTAGCTTAACAGCAGGTGAATGGTCCTTATCTGAATATTAAATAAAGTGCAACTGGATTTCTAGGTTCTCTCTGACTAAATGTTTGCAAAGTCATTAGTGAAAGCATGCAGCTATAATCCCAGCCACTTTTTCTTACAAAGGATTTCCACTTTTGTTTTTAATTCCTTTACAGGATGAATTGTTCATCTCCCTTTCCTATACACACTATCTTGTCCCTTGGTTGGACTACCAGAAACATCAAGGAAGCTGCCTTGTAAGTAATACCTACACTCTTCTTCTTCNCCTTTTTTTCTTTTTTTTTTTTTTTTTTTTTTAATCATAAACAACAAAAGAAACCTAGGGAAGAGCAAGAAAAAGAAAGATTTATTATTTCCTCTAAGAACTATCAGAGCTCTGAGTGTTGGGAAAAGGCTGTTTAGTAAACTGCTCCTTTGTCCTCCCAAGTTCTGGGAACTTTAGCTCTATATTTGATTTCCTTATTGCATGATCTAGTAAAAAAATTGCATGATTTAGTAAAAGCCATTTATTACTGTTTTAAATTGCGAGATTTAATATACTTGAAAACTGTTTGAGTAGCATGATAGTGGATGCTATGCGAATATACTAGATAGTTGTGTTATGAGAAAATTAATAGCAACAAAGAAAAAGAACAAAAGTAGCCCCTGCTGAGCAGAAGGGAACAGACCAGAACCAGCATAGGAAAATTACTGAGATAAAGGAAGAAGAATTACTGTGGGACTATATAAAATATGATCTTGAGGTACAAGCCATGTTTCAGTCCCTAGCTGCGAAGAGCTCAGGGATCCTGCTAGAGAGCCATTTTTAAGAGAACTTTTCAAAACTCTGCAACAAGGTAGCTAGGCTAGGACATCAGCTGCGTCTTTTGCCAGGCACCACAAAGCTTCTGGACTACCAGTGGCAAAGCATGTTATCACAGTAACTTCAAATCTTGTATTTTAATTGGATATTTACATCAATCTACCTGTCTAGATATACAAAACAACAATGGAGCCATCACTACAGTAAGCCATGTACTATATTTACATGGATTCCCATTTATTCCAAGCTGTAACACAAGTTGAGTTTTCAGCATGACAAAGACTAACATCCTTAGTTTTCAAGCAATATACCTCTTGCTGCTGTTTCAGGCTTCTGCAGACTTGGGCAGATGTTATTGCCCCTGTCTACAAGTCTTTTTGCTCACCTCTGCAGAAACGTGGAGTAGAAACATTTATTCAAAAAGGGACGAAGGAGGAAAGCTGAGCACAATTCTGTGCTTAGCTCTGAATTATCCAACAAGCCATGCAGTCTCAGGGATTACGGAGTACAAGGAACTCTGTTTATACATGCCAAAGCCCTGTTTTTGTTTGTTTGTTTTTATCTTTTTTCCTCTGTAAAAAGAAATAATGAGAGCTTTTTCTAGCAAGTGAGCACTGCTATGGTTTTTTACCTTTAAAATGCACTAAAATGGACAATAATAACAGGTTAAATAATGCAAAGTAGATTTGCTCAGTTTCCTTCACATACTGTTCTCCTCCCTCCCCACACACAGTTCTTTTTCAAAACCTGCTGATGAAGGTATGAAACACCTATTATAATTTCATGTTGACTATGTAAGAATATAAAGCTTAGGTTTTGGAAGTGCACTAATTCACACTTTTCCGCCAAGAAGTGGGTATTCTGTATCTCTCTAAATTTTCTAGTTTTGTTCCTTGGGGCATCTACATTGGGTGTTGCTCTGGGCCCATTCTGGGTTTTGCACCTATGCTACTGCTGCCAGAAATTTAGGAAACAACCTGAAGCGGCATGTGTTTTTTTCCAGTCCCATATTCTTAAGTATATTTATGTGAAAGTGAACTGAACAGTAATTACAGTATCAGTTCTGATATTCCTGTCTTCATAGTGTTAAAAAGAGGAAAAAAAAAAAAAGAAAGAAACTGAACAAGCAGTCCTTTTTGTTTCTGTGTGTAGTTGTGACGATTTTCTGTTAAAGGGAAGGACTCCTACATATTTTTGCAGGAGCCCTTAGTTACCTTTCTGGGGACTCTCTCCTCCAGGACCAGAAGTATTCTATTTTCACCAGAACAGGATGCATAAGTTAATGAGTTTTTTTTTTCTATTTTGCATTTATATAGCTATTATATATATATTTATATATATATAAAAGTGCAGCCCAAACTGCTGCACACAGTTCAGTCCAGAACCCAAGTTTTCATTCTTGCTCAAGTGTGAATCACCTGCAGTCATGGGAACTAGTCCTGATTTATCTTTAAATGTGTCCATTTTCTAATGATGCTTTCTAGCAATACCTGAACCCATGTTATTTGTATTCATTTATATTTTTATAATCTCCTGAAGCACTTACGCACCTCCGGATTTAAAAATAATCCCTTTAACAGGCCATCTGCACATAGAAGCCAATGGCCAAATCCCACTCCACCTGAAGCTGGTGGAAATTTTGACATTTATTTCAATTTTGAAATCATGATTTGGTCAAAGTGTACAGTAAAGGGGAAGATGATTTGCTTAGGAAGTGATGAGGGTTGGCTTTGTCCCTGTCATCAACCACATGCTGGCTGATTTAAGAATGAAACTTGGACCTGCTCACAGAGGTAATCAATCATTAGACCAGATGCCCTTGTTCAGCTAGGTTAAGCAGTGGGACAAACACAGGAATGTAATGGGAGAGCAGAAAAATAGTAAGTCTTAGAGAACCCGAGAATCTCCCATGCTTTTGTATCATGTCCTCCAAAAACTAAAAAAAAAAAAAAGCAGGGAGTTTATCCAGCATGTGGTTCTTCTGCAGCTGATTGATTGAGGTTGGATGCTGTGGTCTTTATTTGTAACTTTCACCAGATCAGCGACAATTTTTGCATGCAGGAGGGCTGCACAGAACAGCTAGAACACATGCTAGCTCTAATCTGAGGCTGACATACATGCTTTCTGCTACAGACATGGACTCTCAGCCATCACCCCAGCACGTGCTGCCAGGCACACAAGAGGGCTGCTTTCTGAGACATGGTTGCTTTACCTGAGACAATCGTATGATATTGGTCTCCTGAGCAGATCTGTGATTTGGCAGAGTTTTTAAACGCATGCACACTAAAACACCTCCACCAACAAAGACCTAGTTTCAAGTACTATGGTAAATACCATTGTACATATTTTACAATTATATAATACTTATATGAGGAATGTAATTCTTTCTAAGTCTGTAGTATGTATGTGTTTGTCAAATTTCTGATGGAAGAAGATTGTGAAGATATGACCTGTGCTCAGTCAGAAGTGCTAACAAAGCCTCTTCATGTCCCCTTGTGCAGAAGTCCCAAGCGGTACAGACCTGGTCCTCTGCAAACCCTGCCCTGCCTCTCTGCCTGCCGCCTGTGGAGTAAGTTTGGGTAGCAAATGCAGGGAGGGCGGACTGAGTACACTCTGGGTTTACTGCCCACCAGCTAGCCCAGCAGAGCCACAGTCCATCCCTATAAACTGCAGCAAGTTTCATAACACAGCAGGGTGAGCCCGGACCCAAAGCCCTGAACCGAGGGTGCTCCCTTGACTGCTGTTGAGTACATGCCTGGACACTTACAGCCCACAGCTTTTGCAATAAAGGCTGAAAGAGGCCCACAGCAGGTAAATTACTGTTAGCCATAGAAACATTCCTATATAGGTGAGGGTGTGAGTTATGCAAATATTTACCCTATAAATCTGTTATGTGGCTTTAGGGTAAAACGAAAAGCCACTTAAAAATTTGCTCTAAATCTGGCCACAGTATAGTTTTGTTAGTTCAAAGAAATTGAGTTAATGTTATTGTTATTTGTGTTTGGATCAAAGAAAATTATGAAAATAAACATTAGACAGAACGATAATCAACACTGGAAAAAAAATGTTTACTAAAGATTTTCTTCTGTGTTCTCTTACCAGCATTAATAATATTTTCTTTTTCTAAAGTTTTCTTGCTTCCTTCAAAGAGATTGATTTCAGTAGAAAGAACAAACATATGCAAATAAACTGAATGATGTTATACCCCCTGCCCCTATCCCCCCAAACTGCATCAGATAATTCCATACTGTTAGTCTGCATTACATTTTTATCAGTTTTTTGTCTTAATCAGATATGAAGCTCTTGCAGTACATCTCTAGAACTGGGCTGTGACCCTGATGTGACTCTACAGCACAGAAGCAGCCTTAACCCTGCTGTAATCTAATAGTTCAAATTTAACAGATTTGTTTTTTCAGTGGAAATAACGGCTTCCTGTCACAAAACAGAGCCACAGATTACATATCTGATAAATGGCTTTGGCATGATTTTTTCATGTAACACACAATTAACAGTGCTTTTTCGTAAGATTTCATGGTTTACAGATCTGGTGAAAGCATTAGTAAGTTCATTACTATGCATTTTCTTCTAAAAAAAAATGAACATTTCTGCTAGTGCTTTAAAAACAAATATTACTTTGCTTAGAAAGAGCTCACCTATGGTTTGCAGTGTTAATTTAGCCTCAGAACACTATACTGAAATTATTACCAGTGAGTGCTGATGTATTTTTTCATGAGGCATATAATTATAATTGATAACCCAAAATGTAAATAGGGTAATTTTGATTTTATAAGCTACCACCCATACAGATAGTGAAAATTTCCACATTATAGCTATAATTGTTTTTTGTTGTGCCATAATCCCCTAAACATTATCAACTAATTAATAACTGAACAATATATAAGGAGATATACAGTTCTTCTATGGATAGTATTACATATTTTGAAGGAGTTTATTATCTTTAGCTGGCTTTTGAAACCACGGTTCAGAATTGCTCATGTTGCCTTCGTTGGTTATCTTCAGCCCACCCAACCACCAGCCTTACACTGCTGCGTGTTTCTAACTCCTAGCATTTACAATGAGGTAATCATCACCTTGTAGTTCATTGGTGTGAATGCCGGTCAGATGGCCTGTATTTTATTAACAGAAATAGGGTCACAAGTCAAATACATGCTTGGGGTCAGTGAACAAATACAAAAGAAGATTAGAGGAACAAAAGAATGTGACTGGAGGGGTAAAATCCCACTGGGGGTTAATCGAGCAGAAATGTATCGAAGAATGTAAACTGCCCTTTCTTTTGTTATTCATCATACAGGACGTAGTTCCTATGTCCTGCTGATTTCAGTTAGACAGAGCATCATCTCCAGAATGCTATCTTTTAATGAGCTTTCTGTATGTAGCCTTACAGAGGGTCTTCTACTACTACTACTACTACTACTACTACTACTACTACTAGTAAAATAAGACCACCACCACTAATAATAATAATAATAATAATAATAATCACAGCATAAATATATGAATTTGCTTCACCTAATATTGTACTATGCAAAGACTGTCTACAAAAATAAGAGGAAAACAGCATACAGTGTCCTGTTTCTGTGATTCTCTTCTGCCTGCAGGACCAAGAATTCACAATTATACTGATTTAGCTCCCTCTTGCAAAGCAAATGAATTAATAAAAATTTCTCTGAAGAGATGGCATTGTATTGCTATGGTTTTAGTTTTTCCAAGAAAGACTTTCCTTTCAAAAGACAGAACAACAAAAAAGGAGCTAGCATCCCTGATTTGCACAGTAAGTACTGGACTTGGTAGGGCCCAAATGGCAGCAGTCAAGAAAAATCATAGGGTACTTACCAAGCAGCAGCTGATTTTCTCTTCTGATACATGTACATCGCTCTTTCTCTGACAAGCAGCAGAATATTCTGCCTTATTTGAACTATGCACATTTGTCTAATTCTTTAAAATCCCAGCAGTAGAAAGATTCCCTTTTCATCAATTTCTATTTATTATGCTTGTAGTTACACACTGTAGTATGAATTCTTCTATCCATGTATGCTGCACATCTATAGATTTTATGTTTTCACACATCACATGAAATGCATGTTTCAAAACTATTGCGTTATCATGTGCCAGAATAATATTGCTATTGAAATACCGACACATGTTATCAAAAGTATAGTGTAAAGAAAGTGAGTAAGAGTAAGGAATCTTTGGTTCTATGACTTTATGCCACTAACTTACTGTGCAATGTTCATAAAGTCTCTTCATATTATTTTGGCATACTTTATCTACAAAATAAGCAATATGTCCTTCTGCAAGGGTGAAATAAATGTTAACTGGTCCAACCATACCTTTCAAAAGCAAAATTGGGATTTCTGTCATCAATGTCAAGATGAGACAAATCAGGCTTAGAGATTGTAAATCTTTAAGTTTCAAAGACACTACCATAGATGAAAATTTCATGGCCAGATACAAACTGTGGTAGACTACTGAGGGATTAATGTGAAACAAAATACTGTAAATGAAAGAATGCCTTGAACTAAAATTGAAGGCTTCCCTTGTTACCTATCTAGCTACCTATACGTGCTTTTCTGTACAATTTATTTTTACACAGTGTATACCTCCTTCAGGAATATATGTATCTGATCCTGAATCATTTAGCAAAGTATATATTTAATTTAGATATTGTCCCTTAAGCTTAAAACTAAGTATGTGCTTAAGTGTTCAGCTGGATCAGATTGCACAGCGTTTTGCAAGACTGAACCTTTCATAGGGCCACCTGTGGGATTTTTCTCCTCTTTAAACAAAGGCTGCTGTGACAGTGTATACACACTGTGTCTGACCTAAGATCAGCAGCACTTTATGTGCGGACACCCACATAAAGATTTTCTTTACAGAACTGATTTTAAAAATGGAAATGTCTCTCTCCTCCAGCTATACTGGCAGACAGTATTTACCCAATGATCCAGATGTACAAGACCTTGTTCTTAACAGTAGCTTTTACACAGTTTATTTGTAGGTTAGTGGGTTGGAAATCACACATTTTAGAAATATTTTCTGAAGGATATGATAACATTTCCTGCCCTTAAAAGTGTTTAACATTGCATGTTCATTACATATTTTAGTATTAGTTAATTTAAAAGGTTTTTAGAAAATATGAATTATTACAGAGTGGATTGAGACTTGCTTATAGAATAATAATAGGTATTTAATACACAAAAAAGCCTATACAAAAATGAAAAACTCTTACACCTATGCTGACATGCAATCAGTATATTTCTAAAAAGCCATGAGTTTAAAGTGTCTTTCCAAGATTTACATTTTAGTCATTTGAATACTTTCTACGGAATACACTCCACTAAAACACAACATTCTGAAAGACAGAAAGACATTCTGAAGTCTTTCTGCTAACTCTGTGCAGAAGCACTATTTAAAAGAGTTAACTTTTCAATAACGTGGTCAGAATGTTTTAAGAAATATTACTCTGTGAAATGTAATTAATTACCTTTGTATCCGCATTATGTAGAGGAGACATACTATATACTTCGGACAGCAGTGCTGAGATGTATTGAGGTTTGCATAATGCCAACATACTGTATTACTACTTAAAGGCTTGTGAGTAAGAATTTTACTACAGTCACAACATATACATTGGGATCTTCTAGTAAATTGATCACTCAAATAAAAAGAAAGGAATGTTTTTGATCTGCAAAGAAGATAGGCAAAAAGTAAGCCTGCTCATCTTAACTCTGCATTAGGGAAAAAATGAACTTTGATCTATCATATTGCAGAGCTGCTTGTATTTCAGTGGCAATTTATCAATTCTTTAATAGTCAAAGCTTCCAAGTAGTAAAAGCTTCTTAGACTTCCTAATCTAATAGCTATTATTTTAAATTTTTATTCTGTATGACTTACTGTTCAGAAGCAAGAAAGCAACATAACTTCTTACGAATTCTCTTTTTTTTGATGAAATGGAGCTCAATACTACAAATGTTGTTCTTCCTGATGCTGGTGTAAAAATGATGCAGAATCCCACCTTAATATAGCTCAACATTTCTTACCTAATCTAATAGATAGTGCTGTGTATCAGCAACAGGACTGTCTTAAGGTCAGGATATAGCAGCACCACCCCTTCAGGGAACACTTACTGCTTTCAGGATTGGAGCATTGTATGTGCTTCTGCTGTCAGTACCATCACCCTGCTCACTGCTGACAGCATGGGTGTGGAGGCATGGCTCTGCCTGCAGTGCCCCCTCCAGACCCAGCTTGGGTGTCTTCCACCCTGTGGGGAGCAATTAGGAAGCTTTCTCTGTGCTCCAGCCACTATGAGTGCTGCAATTCATCTTTATGGGGGATATAAAAGGGCTCTTTGCTTTGTCCCGCAACACCAGATGGGTGGGAGAATCTGTTGCAAGGTGATGGACCCAGCTCCACGGTGAGTCCCAATTTTATTAGTCAAGGTGTGCCCTGTATTCCTAAGATAATGGAGATGTGAGGATATTTAGCATCTTGTGGGCATATCACAGAAGTGGATCTGAAATAAGCTTAAGACTGGCTTGTTTTTAAGAAGTTTACCTTGGCAAGTCCAAAGAACGGTAAGGAGCATTCAAGACTGCAGATCTAAACTTGCATGTTGTTATTGCTAAACATGAAACCCTAAGGTCAGAATTCCCACAGTCAACCACTCTGACTCAAAAATACATCAATGTATTTGCTAAATGGAAACCATATTCACATCACATCTTATCATAATGTCACAAAACCCATAAAATTACAAATCAGTTTTAAGGGAAAATACATGACAGCAAAATATAAGTACACAAAAACTACATTAAATATCAGTCTTCATTTGTCCTTACCACTTCAACTTACCTCTCAGTTCAAAACTACTCACTGCAGTGCACAGCTTGAGATAGTCTAAGATCCATTTTAGAGTGGACTGAAATATAAATGACAGTTCGCACTACACATGAACATAGACAACTGTATAAAATATTTAAATAAAGACAGAAAAGAACAGAGGAAACCAACAGAGCCTTTGGCAGACCCAGCCTTTGGGAATTTAGCAGCTTGAGATTCATTGCAAATTTCATCTTTAATGTTATTTTTAGTTCAATATTTTGTAGCACTCAGAAGTAAATCTTTGTGTGCTGTCTCTCCTCCTGCTTGTGCTGCTTCCTTTTCTGATCTTTTTTTTTTTTAAAGAAACCTAATATATTTTCAATACAATTGATTTGTGACATATTTTGTGATATTTGTTAGTTACCCTGTTTCTTCATACAATTCAGTGAAAACTATTACACTGCTGTTTCTTTTTATGTGCTGAATACTGATTGCCATAATTGAATACAAACAAGACCCCCCCAATAGCCTTTGTTCCACCATACCTTGTGCTGCATTAAATTCTCCTACATTAATTTTGATTCTTGAGTTAGGGTCAACCTCTTTTTTAGCTTCTCGCTACTACTCCAAATACTGCCACACACAGTGCTTTGTCAGAGCAGTTGTGATTTTATCCTGGAATCTGTTCTTTGTCTCTTTGTAAAGCAACCTGACCGCAATGATACAAAATAGCACAGAACTGGGAGAGGCTGCACAGAGGAGATGTGGATAACCACCATCTGCAGAGAAATGGAAATATTGGCTCTGCCTCACATCGCCTCTCCTATGCCCTCCTGCCCTGTGCAGGCTGGAATACGGTAGGTCGGGGAAGAGAACAGATCCTTCCGCACCAAATTCTGCATACAGGACTGGTTCACCAACTCCCTCAGGGCCACCTGTCCTGTGCTGTGCCATACAAGCCAATACAGTAATTGGCCCCTTCTCTGCCGTGACAGACACTGAAGAGGCCAAGAAACTAATAGTGTAGGCATACAAGCAGATTGCCATGGGTCAAAGCAAGCTGCAAGCAAGCAGCATGCCAGTGGCCCCATGGCAAGCATCTGTATACTTGCTTTCACCCAACAGCAAATCCATGATAGCTTAGGTGCCAGTGGAAGAGGAACAATATTTCCATCAGATACCGGGGAGCTGGCATGTGAATGTAGCAATTACCAAAGTTTCTGAGGAAGTTCACACCCTAGTTTACCCCATTGTATATTGCTGTGTGCCCACACTCAGGTATCTTGTTCAAAGTCCTCCTTTTTTTTTTTTTTTTTTAACTTGCAAGGCCATTCCCCTTCCTTCCATTGCTATAATTATAATTTCATGGTTGTGCCATAGATCATGACGTTATAAATAGACTATTTCACATCTTATGGAATTGACAATAGCACTCTGATGTGACATGAGAAGGGAACCATGCAGGAGATACCAACTAAGACTAGGGCTACTTATCTGCACCGTATGAACACCATAAATCTACTTTTCCTATAGTCAATTCCAATTTCATCAGGCTGAATTTGGAGTTGTGACCCACTGTTGAAGGCAATGTTGAATTTTTCCTTTTTTCATGGAAGGATTCACAGGAGGAGGAGGAGCTTGCCTGATCATAAAGCTTTAAAATTGCAAGAGAGCTTTTTAATTACAGAAACCTTATTTCTGACATACTGAGCAGTTATTTAATGGTTCTCACAAAGGCAAGGACTAGGAGTCCCAATTAAATGATCAGGTATCAGTCTTAAAACAAACAAAAGAAGCATTTTATCCCCACAGTGCCTAATGAAATTATGGAACTCGTGGCCATAGGATGGTGTGGAGGTCAAAAGTGTAAATGGACCATAAAAGGGATTACATGAAATCGTGCAAGCGAAATCCATCACTGACTACTAAACATGATGATCAAGATCCAGCCTCCAAATGAAAGTGCCTAAGATACTGTTCCTCAGAGGCAGAAGCGCACAGGGGAAGAAGGACTGCTCTTTATGAGCAACATATAAGACCTCATACTCTCTTTCCCTAAGCATAAGCTCCTTCTCACTTTCAGAGAGGAGACGCTGGTCTATGTGGACAGTTTGCATGACTCAGGATGGCAGCTATTGTATATGTTCTAAAGTTTTCAAAAATCCTAACTCCTTTTATTTGACACCTTATGTTTTAGAGATTTTTGCATTATAAATTCAAGACAAGAATGTTAGAAAAAAAAAACTGTAGAGAGCCATACAGAGGGCAAAAAGAAACAGAGGTACCCAGAAAAGATGGAAATTCAGAGTTCAGAACATTTTCCATGGAAGTTATGTTTTGCCACATGGCTGTGTTTCAGGATCTCACTTTGCACTTAAAAAAAATAAGTTTTCAAACCCTTAGTTACATAAAAAGAAGTTAACTATATAGAAACATGTCCATTGTCCACTTTCCTAAGTCTGCTAAGAGGTTAAAGCATATCTGACAGTTGAGAACTGACTTCTAAATAGGCCCCTGTGGCCCCTGCAGTGCTGAAACCACTGCTCACCATCGCTTTCACTGCACTGAATCATTTGGGCCTCTCCCTTTCTGTGTGAGTCAGGTTTTGAAAACTGAGCCTCCTTGAGCCTCCTCTGGCCTGTAGGATTCATTCACTTGCCCCATTAACCCAGTTTCACTATTTTTCTAATGACAACCACAAGTAATGACGTGACTCAAGTCACGTCGATATTCTGCCAAAAACTACCATTTTGCCCTCTTAGCCACCTCCTCCCACCCACCCATAGGTTATGGAACAGTGGGATGGTTGCCAGAGAAATGCAATAAAAAGTAGGAAATGACATATACAAATAAAATTCACTTACCTAAAAGCCCTGATCTCTTTGTGTTGCCTCCTCCCCCACCATCCACTCCTTTACGTCCAGCACTTGTTTCACCACTCTCTTAATTTCCTCTTCCTTTGCTGTCCTTTTTCTTCATGTGTTCTAGTTGCTGTTTTATTTTCTGTCTCTTTTTATGTCCTTTTTTTTTTTTTTTCCTTTGGCTGAAAATGAATAAATAAATGCTTTCATAATTTTTCCTTGCTTTAGAGCCAGTAGAGCATTATGGTGTCACTTCACCATTTTTGCTTCCTCTTCCCGCCTTTTCTGCCGCTCCCTTTGTTGCTGTTTTTAATCCTTTTTTCTGGCCTTCGTCCCTAGCAATCAATCCCTCTGTGCAAGTGCTCCCTCCTCAGTGACTTCATCTCTCCTTCTCCCTGCAGAGCTCCTGTTATGTCCCTAGTACAGTGCAGTCTGAAACGATCCAAATTTCCAGATGAATTTGTTGTGCTTCTGAAGTTTTGACAGGGTGTAAAAGTTACCCTAAACGTGTAATACTGACAATACTGACCACTTCTGAAGGAAAATTTCTGGATTTAGGGACCTGACTTCAGGGAGAAGCAGAGACATGAAACGGAGCAGAGCAGAGCACTATGCCAGTTTGGGGGTGGAATATCCTCTCTTGCTTAACTCTGTCTAAGCCACTTATTCCACTGTTATTTCTTTGGCCTTCCAAATGTCAGAAGTTGTTGCCTCCTGAGTGTACTTAGAGAATCCATCCCTAAAATCTGGAATCTTTATCCTAATGGATGTGCCTCCTGCCAAGAGAACACAATATTAGGAATAGCACTCTCTGGTTTAGCTTATAGTTGCTCACATTTTCCTGATATTTAAAACCACTCTGAAGAAATGTCAGTTGATCCAAGTAGCTAAGTGTGCTGCTCTAATTGCTGCATGACGTGATTGGACTGCACTTGCTGCCGGAGAGCTGTAAGGCTGTGTAGGCTGCACGCGAGGCTGGCCCATGCTAGGCTGTGGTCCCTCGTAGCTTCACAGGGTCACGTTTAAACATAGTCACTACACACATGTTCTTCAAGGTCTAGATACGCTATAAACCAGTCAACACATTTTAAATTCGTCCCTATGCTTCTTCATTCCTATTAGGCACAAGTACACTCAAGACTTAAAGGGAAAACAGTATTTCAGGCTTGTTAGATGAGATGGTGAAAAAAAATGGAAGCAGCAGTAGCTTTAGCATGTATTTTCTATGCTAAGAATTGAAAGAATGAGGGATTAGGTGTAAAGTAACATCCAGGGGATGGGAGAGAACTTGACTAACTGAGAATTTTATGCTATAAACATTATATTAGAAAAAATCTTTTTGTTTCTGTTCTTTACCTATTTAACAGCACAATTACCCATGACAATATCATTTGGACAGTATTTTTTTTTAAATGCACAAGCCACCACAATGAAATACCATACACAGTTCAAGCAACAAAAAGGATTCCTATTTTGGGGCTTATTTCCATTTATATTAATTATCAGTTATTCTGTGGAAGAATTGTACAGTATGGGGTTTTTCCTGCTTGTTCATAATAGGTCATTCATTAAAGAAAATACTGGGAAATTATTTTCTGTGTCAGTGGATACAGGATGCCATCTGGGAGCTGAAAAAATGAACAGAAATCACACTGAAAAAAAAAATGATTAAAAACATGAAATTAGTTGCACTTATGGAAACCAGACAAATACTTTAAAAATCCCAGGTGCATCAGATAGGCTATAATAATTGGCACATTGTCCAAGCTATGCACTTACTCACAGGAACGGTCGCTGGCTTCCTCCATGAGGCCCTCAGTGATTCACTCCCACCATTTCCCCTGGGTTTTCCCCCTGTTGTCCTGGTTCTCCAGGGCTGTCCGCACCCCCCCCGGCCCCAGGCTCACCAGCGCTGCATGGATGCTCTTTGCCATTTCCTCCTGCAGCTTTTCCCAGCTGTCTGCTTACTGGCAGCTCTCCATTCCTCTCATTTCTGTTTTCAGTTTTCTGCTTCCTTTATTCAAAGGTGCTTTTTAAGGAACTCTTCAGTATAAGGCAGTTGCAATACATCAGTCTCCTCCCTGGGTCCAAAAACAACAGGTAGGTCATAAAACCTCTCTTAAAATGTGAGGTTTCTGAGTCTATTCTGACTGCACTTCTGGGGTAATCTAAAATTCAGCTTTCATCCTTATGGGGTAAGGTGGATGGGCTAAGTCAGGAGGGAGATGCCCACATTGGCAGATAAGGGAAATCACGACAATATAGTGATAAATATATTAAGATAAATATGGCCATATGCCAATTTTTCCCCCTCATAAATAAGACTCTTGTTTACCAAATGTTCAGTTTTGGTTATGTCACTATAAAAATCAAGCAGCTGGTAATTCAGGCTTGATTAGCAGGTCTCCAGTTTTGATTAGTAAATTACTGTAGTAATCAAGGTTAATTCTCATTTCAGAGCTATGCCACAGATTTTATCTCTTCCAGAGAACTGGATTTACCACTCTGGAGAAGGAATATTTTAATAAATATTACAAAAACATCCAGAAATAGAAAGCAAAAGCAGATCCAAAGGTTTTTAAAATATGGGGAACCAGAGCAGCAATGCTGTTCAAACATGAAATGGTTAATGTCCTAGGAATAAAACTCCAAGCTGCAATTTTGCAGAAGATTTTCACATAATATATGCGGAGATTGCATTGCTAATTCCCTTTACCTTGTTTTTCTATTTCTATCTTTAAAAATTGCTTTCTTTGGATCTTCATCTTTCATTTTAAGAGAAAAAAAATGTATACAGATAGGCTTAAAAAGAAGCCCAAGAGACCATTATTAGTAGAAAGATAAACAGTAGAATGGATTCTAACTGAGCCAGAAAACATCACTATAGAATTTACATAAAATTTAGTTTTCAACCAAACATATTGCACATCCAGTTCCAGCTCATCTCATAATGAATATTCAAGCTTTCAAATGACCCACATGTCCCATAAGTGAGCAAGAGTCCCCAAAAGCTATCGTTGTCGTAGAAGAGGCACAATATTAAAAAACAATAAGAATTCATTAGGGATCTTGTTCTTCTATGAAACTTTTACTAAATCTTTAGTCTGCAAATCTTGTGATTATGTGAGCCATACAAGTCTGTCAGGGATTTGAGGGTGGATAACAAATTTTTATATGGATTTTAATTAGGATAATATTATTATTTTCTAGTCACAGTTCTGGGTCAGATTCTGTATATCTCTCTCATATCACTTTTGTGTAATTAGGCATTCGATTATCTAAAATAAGTGTGAAGTTTCACTTTATCTACTCGGTACTGCACACTTTTCTCAGATAGGAAAGCACAGGCAATTTTTAGATATATTATACTATTCCATTGAAAACATTTAGATAACTTTCTCCCCAGTAATACAGAAAGAACTGATTGAAGAAGCCCCAGAAATATGGGTGCAGAGGCACATCATTGAGAATGTAATAAACAATGAATTCAATATAAAGTTATAAATTTCCTATGTCCCTTGAGGAGGAAAAAAAAAAAAAAAAGACTGTCTCTAAATAAACATGCTAGGTCTTTTTTGTAAAAGCCTAGGAAGGAACCTGGAATTTACTTCTGTTTCATTATATATTGTACCCTATATACCATATATATATTTGTTTATACTACTGGGACAATTTTGCTATGCAGCTATAAGCACTTTTATTATGCCCATGGAAATACAGAGGGTTTTGAATCAGACCAGGATCACCTGTGCTTCTAATTCAGCACCTTGTTTCTGGCAAACAGAAAATGCTTTGGGTTTTTTCCTAGTGCTTGAAAGTCAGCAGTTGTCATATGGTCTGAAGCAACGAGATTCTTGTCCTTCCTGTGTTTTTCCCTATGTAACACAGGCCTGGATATTTAACATTCGGTCTTATCTGCGTGGTTCATTTACAGACCAGCATCTAATGACCTAAACACAGAAAGTGGAAAGCAACCTAAGCTATGAACATCTATTTAAGATTAACCCTTAGCTAAAATAATAATTGAGTAAAAAGTAAGCATATACAGACTGGATTTACTGAGTATATTAGGGACCTGCCTCACGCATCAATAATTTAGGAAGCCCCACACTTTGCAGGAGAAGAGGAAAAAACATGCTTTCAGGCAGAAACCCTATAAAACAAACATTGTAACTCTGGGAAAAGTGTGTGCACTTTTTCTGGTTTGTCTTATATGCGCAAGACAAGTTTCACCTGGGGAAGGAAGGAGCGCGTGTGCAGGGTGGCAGCAATTACAACCAAGCCTTTGCATTAACAGGGGACTTCCACAGATTTTTGGCTCACCTCCAGTAGTACAACAGCTCCTCAAATCTGGCAGTTTTTACTCATTGCTTTTGCGCATGTTTTTATTTTTGGCTTTGGCTTTCCTTTTCTTTGCAGCTCTTCCAAGTTACATGGGAGGAAGCAGACAGCTGTCGTTCCTCAAGGAACAGTACAGGAGACAGTGGCCTCCGTAACCACCTCTCCCACCAACAGTTGTGATGCAGACACACTCAGATAGCTTGAGATTCTTCCCAAGCTGCATTCTTGGCCAAACTCATTGCTTCCCCAAGACTTTGGTGAATTATAACTAACAGCTTAGGGATATGGTTGCAATATTGATAAAGATATATTTGAGGATATTAACAAAATTCTGAATAAAATTCAAAACTACAGCCCCCAGAAGACTGCTTTGTGTTACTCTATTGAGAGACAAAAGCTCTGAATGGGAAGTAACAGCTACCTCTAGACCTCTTGGGCAAGCACAGGGTAGCATACAATTCACTGCTGGTTATTCACCACCCTTTTGCCAACTTCCAAGCAATCAACATGAAGAAAATATGGACAGAGAGCCACTGCAATCTTGTTATCCCTGGCAGAACAACCGTTTCATAAAAGCAGCCTGTCCTAGTGTAAATGAGTGAAGTCATAAGGTTTCTGGAAAGGTAGTTAATTTATGTGCAGGTAGGATTGCATCACTGAACGTGATCATCGCTATTTAAGGTGATTAACAATGTGTTATGTTGCTTGTTTTGAATAAAGACTGTAGGCCAGCTCCTGCCCTGGCTCAACTCCCATTGAAGTCAATTGTTTAGCCTGAAAAATAAATTACAGGATGTGGCCATAATTTATGCATAGAAAAAAATGTAGAAGATTTTGCTTTATAAACAGTAATTCTTATTTACGTGTACTGCAGCAGTGCCTAGGACCCAAGTTTCTTAGTGTAGGATGGTGTCAAGTACATAGGAAATACAGGCATGGTCCCTACTCCAAAGAGTCTTTAATCTAAGCAAAAGACAAGAGACAGCAAACAGATGGGGAGAGGGGCAGAAATGACAAGGTAACTGGGAGATAATTATGATCACTATGCAGTCACAGCACATCAGCTGCTTAACCACCATCATTTTTTTTAAGGTGTCACAGCAGAGGAGAGTTTTAAGGGAGGATGTGAAGAAGGGCAAGTGTAGTAGCTTGGCAGATTTTTATAGGAGTGGACACTCACAGAAGAAAACAGCATGGTTCAAAATTTAAGAAATGGGTGGTGAAATGCCGTGTGAATGGTGGATGTGCATTGATCTGTCAGTATGTCGTGGATGTGACAGGGACAGACAGGCTGAAGAGAGCCTATGATGGGCCTTAAAATGTCTGCAGGATGTTTTTAGCTGCAGGATGAAGGAAGGAGCCAATAAAAGAGTGCATGATGGAAGAGGGAGATGGTACAATATTAAATGTAAATATGCACCCCTGCAGCAGTGTCAGAGTGAATGGGCAAGACATCCATTTGCCAAGGCCAAAGTAATTGAGACTCATTGCTGGGGTTTGAATGAATGATTGAGCTGTGCTGGTAGAAAGGTTGGACTGTAGATATAAAGTACCAGAATCAGAAGGTTTGTCTTAGCAAGCACAAATCTAGAGAGAAAAGATAAAAATGTAGAAAGACAGCACATCTAGAAAGAAGTGGGCCTAGAACTCGAGATAATGGTGCTAATACAGTGGTCATACTTCAGGTTTTTGTTTTGCAAGATCCTGCTGGCATGAAAGAGATTCCCTGTACTTGAAAAGGAGAATGATTCTGAAATGGCTTGTATGTGACAAAGCAGAAAACATTTTGTGCGTATATATGGCAGAGTGAGAAAAACAGGTGACAAAGAGAACAGAAACTCCTCTTCAAAGGTTCTAAGGCTTTTTTTTTTTTTTTTTGTAACACTAATCATTTGTATTCCTACTCTCCCAAGCTCATATATCAATAAACAAATCAATGAAAACAACTCATTTTTGTTTGTCATACACGTATGCACCATATTTGTGTGCCATTGAGGGAACCGCGTAAGAGAAACTTCGGTATTGAGCTGCTTACACATACTTGTAGGAGTAGCTTTGTGAGAGCCTGGCCACTCCAACCTTACTCTGAATAAAAATAGAAAGGACAGTACATATGCTACTGCAAAGCAATTTATATATTATAAGTATGTTTAGGTGGTATCTAAATTACTGCCAGAGCTCTGACCTTGATTACAAATGATCATAAAGTAAAGAATACTTTGAAGTGCCCCAAATTGTAGATCAAAATGCTTGTATATTCATCACTTCAACTAAGATCCAGCCAAGATTTTGTTGGCTAATAAAGACTGTAAATTAAATAGAAAACAGGCCCAGCAAAGAGAGGTCATGGCTGCTTTTTTAAATACTTACAGTCCTTTAGGGCAGGATGTCTGTGCTGCTTTAATTGTTCAGAGTTTCACTTTCTGCCATGGGAGTTGCAAATGTGCAAGCCTCTGTCTCATAATGCTGCAATATAAACCTCCATTTAAACATGATGGGTCCCTTCTCATTGGAGTTTTATTTTGCAGGCACTTTTGTGATGTGCTTTTTTTATGAGCAGTGTGAATAAATACGACAGAGATATTACCTATGCAAATGGGCAGAACTAAAATGTCTAGGTTTAGGAAAAAACAAGAAAAATCTACTTTAAATATATATTATATATTATTATATATCATATATATTATTATATATACAATGTATTATTATACAAAAATATACAATAATATATATATAAATATTGTATATATATACAATAATATATATAAATAAATAAATATATATATTTGAAGAATAAAAAAACAATAGCTTCACTTTTCTTATTTTAAGAATGATTTTTTTCTAATCTTCCTGCCAGCCAGCATTTCTCTGAGGAATGTAATAACTATGCATGATCTGATTGGCACAATGTGAAAATGAGCTAAATTTCAGTGTTACTACTGTTTTCATTCTTCTCCAGTTTGTAAATCAATGTCCACGACTACATTATGACTGCAGTTAATGAGCAGTCCTAACTTATGGGAGGATCAGCTGCTTCCAGAGCTACCAACTCCCAGTCTACACAAAGATGTGTGATAGGCAACCTCTGAACAAGCTGTCTAGCTGTGCTTGATAACGTACAAATAATATACCATTGTACTAGTGCTATATTAAGTTATCATGCCATCATCAGGTAAGCAGTGCTCTACAGTCTCTAGTAAGCAAGTGAGCAGCCTTTAGTTATCTGAGGCCTGTTTCCAATGACTCAAGTTTATAGCAAGCCTTGATTATCACTCAAAAGAAACATCTCTGTGGATCACGTCCTTAAAATACAGGCCAAATTCCCACTTTTAGTCCTTCTGGAAAGTTGTAAACTACCCAGACCCTAAATGGTTTCTATATTTAAGTGAGAAAGTCATTATGACTCACCACAGAGCAGGACATTGGATGGTCTCTGATTCTGTCAGTTTGTTTGCCTGAAAGGGAGCCAAGAATTAAGATTTATGAAACAGATTATGAATTTTGTATGTCTCAGTGAAAAAAGGTAATTGTTATTTATACTAAATTAAACCTTCAAGTATGCAAGAGTCACCTTACACTAGAATGCAAACTTAAAATACTAGCCTAGAGACAAATTAAGCCTTTAGTAATTGGGGAGTCATGATATTAAGGCACTCTTCTGGGCAATGACAGCACAGAAGAAAATAGAGGCTAACCTGTACTTCACATTACAGCACAGATCCTCTGCAAAATTCACAGTGTCCCTAATGAACTTCTTCCTATTCTTTCAGCTGAGGGTAGACCCTCAGCTGATTTTTGTTACACCACTGTAAATCTGGACTAATAATATGAAAGTTCATTGAGTTGAGGAGGATTTTGTATTTTTGTAAAAACAGTTGGAGTCACAAATGACATATTCCTGTGTTCCCTGTGTTTTGGATGGTTTTATTTCTTTGTTTCCTTCCTTGTCACTTATTCTTTTTCAACCTCTGTACTTATTTTATTCCATCTTCTCCTACCCATTCTTATTGTTATTTTTTTATGGCTTTGGGTGGGTGGTTAACTGGCATTAGGAAGAAAAACCACACAGGAATACATCCTCATATAGCATTATCCAGAGCACCATGCCTCCTTCTCTTGGTTACCTCAATGTCATAATGAAACATGCTATATATTTATTGTTTAAACAATATTAAATAGTAGAAAAAAAGAACACTGTGTTTTTTCTGAGGTTGTCATCTATTACAAAATCCTACAAACAGAAAAAAGGACCAGTTAAGCAAGTACCTTAATTTGCTTGCTATTGAGAAGCTGTTACTATAACAAACAGCAGCAAGACTTTTAAATCAGGCCTGTGGAACAAAGCATTCCAGTGTCATTTTTGTATTAGTGATTGCAGTTGATGTCATTTTCACAAAACAAAATTATAACCAAAATGGATATTTCAGGTCAAAGTGCTGCAAAGAGTATATAGATACATTTCCATCAATAAATCTGCCCTCTTCCTGCCCTGACATAAGTGTTCAACCCCTTGTGATTGACGTTTTTACCACTAAATTATACTATGTCTGCTTCTACAAGAAATGTCTCCATTACAAAATTAGCTAACCATCAACATAACATAAAATAACTTCAACATGGTGTCATTTCACAAGAATATTGATTCTCAGAGACTTACTGGATTAAATCCTGGTTTCCCATAAAAGGAGCAGCCATTATGTCTTTGGTAGACAGAAAAATATATATTGTGCAAAGATGTATATTGAGGTGATTAAAACTTCATTGCTAGGCACAGAAGCATAAGATTTTGTCCTGTGGCAGTACGAAATAAAGAAAATTGACAAAATATTAATTTGAAATATACATCAGTATAAGAAACACCTACTATTCTGTCATTTTATTTTCCTCTGTCGGAAGATACTTTTAGCTATTGGTTGCAGTAGGAAAAGTCACCAGTTCTTCTAGGTTGACTACTGAGTCTGCCAAATTCTTTTCATGGCCTTGTGCATGTAAACTTATCCTTGCATCATTTTCCTTACCTGTAGTGCAAATACAATTCCTCACACCTCACAAGACGTTGTGAGCTTTAATTGACTAATACCTGAAAGATCTTTCAAGTTCTTAGATGAGCAATATAATCACAATATGCAGTTGTAGTTTCTTCCTACATGAAAACTGTAGAAAGCAAAACTAATTAGGGAACAGATTTTTATCACTCTCCCTACTTCATTTTTATAGACTTATCCTATATTTAGAATTGAAATAATAATGGGATAAACTCATTCTGGGCACAACTTCTACAATTTTAATGAAATTACATAGGTGATAAATTTGACCCAGTTCTTTGTGACTACCTGCACATCAGAGAATTTCCTAAGGGAGAAAATACCACCTCTATGGCCACAGTTCACTCCTGGTACTTGCAGTATTTTATGTTTCAGCCTGATTTCTTCAAATACAGATGAAAAATGGTGTCTTCATTAAAGAAGGCACGATGTAAATTTAGTTGTATATGCTATGCTGTCCTTAAGATTCTAACCTGTTCAGGGCTAGTGGTGTGCTTGGAGAATAGGTGTAAATTGAACAGCTGCCAGATTTCTCGCTTTTTAGGAAATACTTTTCATCTCTGGAGTGACTGTTCATCTTAAAATAAGAGCCTTTAAAATCAAATGGGTTCTGCACTCCTTGGTAGAGAAGAACTAGGTAACATGCTGGTTCCAGGAAGACCAGCAGTAATGAGGTGTAAGAGACGTGGGGGGAAGCATGAGGTTGCTGGAGAGGTACCCACAGAGTTTTGCAATCACAATGTCTGCACATAGTAGCCTTGTATTCCTTGACAAGTTTCTGTGATGGAAAAGCACCATCCCTTGACCATAGCTTGTGTATGTTCGTGAAGGCAGGGGGGCAAGTGGGATTCTGTTCAGCAGGTCCTGCACACTCTGGCTTTGTGTGGTGTGTATGAAAAAAGGACATTTTCACCTTGGGAGAATCATAGTACATAGCTGCCTGTTAGTGAAGGATAGTCTGTCGCCATTCATCCCTGCCCATTAAGGGTTGGAGAGGACGATGTTACAAGTCTCTGCCCATTCAATCCTTTTTTGTTGGCACATTACTATTTTATCATTTTGATCTTCTCCTTACTGAAGATAAAAGACACCATGGGCGCGATTCATGAATGAGTACTGTTATTTATCGACCCAGGACTTTTTGAACATTTTTTCCCCTCTGATTCATGAACCACTTTTCCATATTTGAAAAGCAGTTCATAAATCGTTCAGCACCAGCAGAAATTAATAATAATGAGTTCATTTACATAAAAGGACTCATCCTGCCAGTTGCTGATAATGTTTGAAGCCAGAACCTTGTCAGCAAACAGGATTTTTGCTTGCAGTGCAGGAAATAATCTTTTGTTTATAAATTAATTAAAACATACTTTTCCCTCTGCTTTTAGTGCTGTTATAGGGACATTTTGTTAAGCAAAATATTTTACATTTTCTTTTTTTAACAAATGGCATTGTCCATACTGGAAACAGAGATTTTCAGTAGCGTTAAGAGTAAGACTTTTAAGAGAGAGGAATGTGTTTGGATTTGTTTTCATTTTTTTGAGTGAGGATTCCTTGTAAAGCCGTTGGGAGCTGCATTTCGTGAGGCTTTGTTTGAACATAGTCTTTCTTCTGGATCTGTGTGTGTTCATTCTCTCCCTTCCCAAGTTCCATTCTGAGTTTCAAGTTCAAGTGGACTGAAAATCTCAACAAGAAACTCCCACGTTTCCTCTGGACTCATGACAAACCCACAAGTTTCACATGATTTTGATGCAAAACTATAATCAGTCCCAGGTTTTATTTTTTTTTTAAAGGAGGGATGAACCTGAATGAACATTTCCATAAAACCAGGGATAGAATCTGTGAATGAAAGTTTAATGCCAGCACACACATGTGGTGTATGTGTGTGTTTCATTATGTTTGAATGCCGGGAACTATTCTCCTTTCCCCAAGACCGGATTTACATAATTTACTCTAATGGAGATCAATCAGATCTACACTGCTGTAAGAAAATCATGTTTTTGAAGCATAAGGGTGCAGTTTCACAACACACTAAGTCTAACCTAAGCTTCAGGCTGTTGCTATGAAAAGACACTGGCCCTCCCCTACTCCAAGCCTCATGGTTCTGCTATAAACTGGGACAAACTGGACAGAAAAATCACACACAAACACACACCCCACATAGTTTTTCCTTTGGACCAGCAACCTGGCAGGGCACACTGCCACACATCCCTCAGCACTTTCCTGGCTTGGCTCAGACTCTTCCAGGTGACTCCACGCAGCCAGGGGGTTCGGTGGTTCCCATAAAGCATCTTCTCTCCCCGTGCACTGCACATGGAGCCTACTTGTCTACAACAAACATCCAGCTTCCACTCCACAGCCCAAGCCTACAAATTATGCACTGCAATAAACAACACCAAGACATTTTAACTTGCTTTTTGCATTCAGGCCCAGCTCTTTTCAGACAAAGGTGGACAGCTGAAAAGCCCCATGCATACTGCTCTCCTAACTTACACAGCAGAGCACTCAGATTTGCAAGGAGGTAAATGAAATAGGCATATGAATATTTTATAGAAAAATTGTCCTAATTCTCTTCTAGTATTTTGAAAAGAGTAAAACACTAGAGTGTCAAGTATCATTGGAAAAGAGTAGAAATTCTTCTTAGCTTGTTTATTTCTTTATGTACAGCGCCATTAATCGAAATGGTGATATAGGATATGATTTGCAAGTTTATTCAGTTTCTTAGTGTTGGAGACTTGTCATTTGGTATTCTGATTTTTATTTGTATTTAAGCTTTTGTTTAGCAAACACAGAACAGGGTGTTATCACAAAAGAAACACTACAAGTTGGAAATGTGTATTATTAGTCTGATCTGCGTAATATGTATGTATATGGCTTCAATAGAAAAGCTGCATTAAAAAACGACAACAAAAGGCATGAATTGCCTGTTTCTTCTTCTGCTCTTAATTGGTGACATCTGGGTTTGTTGGGATTGCATGAAACTTTTATTTTGTGTTTTTGAGAAGGAAGAGTTGGCTGACTAGTTATCTTTATATGGTTTCATTTCCTCTCATGTCTCCTTCTCTTTCATTTTACTGTTTGAAGACCTTAGAAGTCTTCAAACATTACAAGGGAGCCAAGAGTTCTGCAGACAGTTCACCAAACTATTCTGAGTTCTACCACTTACCTGCAGCATGAATGTGGGCAGCTCACTTCAACTTTACATCTTCATCTGTAAAACAGAGTTAATGATTCAGCTCAGAAAACTCTAAGATGTGTTCACCAAAATCATTAGGTAAAGCCGATATATAATATTATTATATTACTATTCAGAACACCTTTGATTTTGCATTAGTAAGATACGATTTTTCAGAAACAGGCTTTTATAGGAAATTTGGTTTTAATTAAACTTCTTGAATTGCAGGTACTGATTGCTACCTACACACACACACACATATTATATGCAGGTGTAGGCTGTGTGAGCTTCTATGTAGCAAGTAGCATGTTGCTTCACCAGTCCACTTTACATATATTTGGGTAATGATTGATCTCACCAGTTACTGCCAGCTCTTACCAGTGTGTGATCAGAATCAGACATCACAGGTTTATCATGGCTTTTTGTGTCACAACTTATTTTCCTTCTCTTTAGTGACCTTTTATAGATTTCACTAAAAGGCGAGAATGTAAAATGGAGAATATTCATATGACCTGGAACAGAAAACAGAAACTGGAATTAAGCTTCCCAGAAGAAAATATCTGAGGGAGAGAGGAAAGTGCTGTCTGTGGCAGCAAAACGACATGCCAAGCAGACTGAAAGCAACATTCATAATGTTAGGAGCCCACTTTCCACAGTGCATAAATTCAAGACAATGAAAATGTAATGAATAAAGCATTTCAAGAGGTGATTGTGACAAGGACGGGAGTGGGGGAGGGAGGGGTGCTGGATCATACAGTCGACCACTTCAAGTGAGACTGTGTTTACTGCTGGAGAGAAGACTTCAAACTGGGAAATAATTTAGGCTTAGGGTTCCCAAAAATCCTTTCCTTCCCAAGCAAGTGAACCAAGTTTCAAGTTGAGGCTGGGAACAGAATCAGAATGCTTTAACGGGCTGCATAAGACCCTGATTCTTCATAACATTTAGCTGCATGTAAAGGATCTTTAGCAATATGTAAAGGACCTTCGCTCTTGCACGCCAGGCAGTCTGTTGAAAATCCTACCGCAAGAGAAACTTAAGTATAAAAATTCATCACCCCTGAACAAATGCCTGTTGGGAGTTGCAAAAGCCACTAAGTCTTGATCCCTTTAGGAGCTACAGACGTTGCTGGAAGCCACTGCTAACAAGGAGCAAAATCTGAAGTTGGGGCTGCTCAGCACCTCTGAGGATTTGGCCTTCGATTTGAGCAGCCTGCAGACCCCAAAGCCCAATCCTAGGAGGCTGCTGTATAATTCTGAACAAGCTTTAGGGGAAAAAAATCTGAGGCAAGCTTTCAACCTTCTCAATTGTTTTTAGTAAGGATTTTCAGTTATCTTCATGAGGAAAAGGGCTAGAAAATAACTTGCTTAAAGTAAATCTGAAAACCTGTGTTCTGTTCCTGCCCTCTCCAAAAACAGGAACTGTTTTCTGTCTTGTGCCTGGTGACACAGACAAGTTTGGGCAGAAAGAAAGAATAAAGAGAATTATTTTTAGAATCAGTATAAAAATGCAATCAGGACTGATGATTCTGTTACTCATTTTCACACTTCTGCAAAAATCTGTGTGTTTTCCATTTATGAAATCAGCTGAAGATTTTCAAATGTCAAATAAACTTTTTTGTGAAGTTCCTAAACAGGAAGCTGTAGTAAGAATATCATTATAACCTTCATTCTGTATGCGCTCCAAACTTTGACAGATCATCAACTGGATTTCCCCAAATCCTGAAAATTGGCATAATAACCATGAGATTTAAAAACAAACAAACAAACAAACAAACAAACAAATGAGAAAATAGAAATAGAAATCCCTAGCACACTTGGGTTCTTTATATTCTCATGATGTTCTCATGATGACTTCTGAATATTGAGGGATTAATTCTTAAGGTATATTTTTGGTATCACACTCCCAAGCTTTCCTACATAATCATGAGAACCAAAAAGTTTTGTTTTACCTTTAAAAAATTTCCTTTTGCATTTGCAGGAGCTGAGGCTTTAAATAAAGCATCAAATACCTCGACGTTCATGATAAAATTGTAAGAACTGGCAATCCTGCCTATAAAAAGCAAGCAAAACTCTGTTCAGAAGCTGGTAGAAGAGGATGAGGAATAAAGTACTGTACAAGACAGGAGAAGGTTTTGAAATGTTACTGCTTTGGAAAGGCTGCATTTTTACATTAGGTTTGCACTGTTGAGAGGGACTATCTCAGCTCTCAGGTGCCAAGGCATGTTTTTTTGTGGGACTCTCTGAGACTGAACTACTCACTAGCAGTTTCAGTCCATTCTCACTTTTTCAGATTGTATTTCTCTCTCTCTTTTGCATCTGATTTTTTTTTTTTTCTTTTCTGTCAGGCTTTTTCAGTGAGTTTCTTTTTAAATAGCTCATTCCTTCCTCTCTTCCCTCAGCTGTTTTCTTCACATTCCTCTCTTTACCATCTCTGGTAAGATGGTACCAGATCAAAATGCAGAGATGGTAAAGAGCTACCATGTGGTCCCAGCACATGTCCTTCCCATGAGCAGGAAGGCTCCTTTTTTTCCTCACTCATCTTTTATCTGAGTAAAGAGCCCATCTACCCAAGCCCTGCCTCCACCAAGTAAACAAGTCTGTTCTCTAAGAGTAAAAGGAAGAAATGGAGCAAAAATCTCTGCCTGAGCAGGAACGGTTTGTTGCAGTAGTGCCACTGTGAATTAGTTGGATTTGAGGCAGGCCAGGCACGTATTGAACGGTGAGTTGGAAGGACCGTCTAGAGCAATGTGTTCCAAAATATTTGTGAACTGACTGATTAATATCAACTCTCAAAATTTCTCATGTAACACCACACACTGAATTTCTCACCGTGTCAAAAGGACCATTATTTCTAACGACATCCTCCCTATTCAACCATCTGCACTGTGGGAGAATCACACCTCTGTTAGCCGGTAAGACAGACATTACCGAACCTGCTCTTAAAGTCTCCTTGGGACAAGATGGTGTAAATACTTCCCAAGGAGCTTCCTCCAGTGCTTTACCATATTAACAGAAGGAAAATCTGCTTGATATCCTTCCCAGAATATCATCTCTCTTTTTTTTTTTTTTCCTGCTTGGAA
>VXAA01004162.1:1121296-1129803 GCA_013399115.1 Anseranas semipalmata | reverse complement strand
AAAGAAAAAAGAAAAAAGAAAGAAAAAAGAAAAAAGAAAAAAGAAAAAAGAAAAAAGAAAAAAGAAAAAAGAAAAAAGAAAAAAAAAGAAAAAAAAAGAAAAAAGAAAGAAAAAAGAAAAAAGAAAAAAGAAAAAAGAAAAAAAAAGAAAAACGAAAAAAAAGAAAAACGAAAAAAAAGAAAAACGAAAAAAGAAAAACGAAAAAAGAAAAACGAAAAAAGAAAAACGAAAAAAGAAAATGGAAGGTAATTCTGTCCTCTATGGCATCCTTCCTTTTGTTCTTCCATTCAGCTCCAATCAGTCCCTTGCAATGGAGTGGTGTTTGGTGTGTTTTGGTGAACACAGCGTTTCTCTCAAGCAATAGGAAACAATCCTAAATAGCATAAGAAATAGTGATGTAAAACAACTGGAATATTTAATTCCAGTGTCAGAAGGGATGCATATGTGTGTTTAATTATTTAATAAGCTCTTTCAAATACAAAAATTGTTGCATAGTAAATGACAGATGTATTTGCCTTAAATAAATACAGATGTTCATATATTTGGTATTTTCCATAGGTGTTGTGGGTATGTGACTATATGATAACTGGCTTTAAGATTTTACAGTTGGAACATATTTACCTCATTTAGATTTCTAGAAAAGACATGGAAGTTGCACTCTAGTTTTTTAAGAAAAAAAATATTATCATTTTAGAACACTGAGGAAGGTACAAAGCCTTATAAAATGTAATGGGATGGTTTTAAAAACTTGATATAATGATGAAAATATATAATAAGATATTAATTTAATATCTCATTTATTTACTGCCAGATTAGAGCTGTGCCATAGAAGTAAGGTATGGAAATGGACACAGACTTAAGAAGAGATGTGCTGATGATTTCACCTCAATTTCACTATTGGGTGTAGCTCAAGATAGCTACCAGACCAAATACAGAGATCCGTCCACCTGTGCTCAAAATCCAGTACTACCTCAGGCAACCACAGTTCTACAACACAGTTCATTAGATCACCAAAGACACATGAACACCAATCAAAGCACTTACTATAGCAAATGATACTATCACAACCATTGTCACCTGATAAAGTCATAGTTGCTTAGTTAGGTAGTAAAATGGTTAATTGAAGGATTATGGAAATCTTGAATGCAATAAGATATAGTATAAACTGTAACTTCTTGAATTCATATAACACTAGATTGCTGAAGAAAGGCTGAGGGACTGCTACCTCCTAGTCTTCCTGTTTTCATTTACAGCAAGTTCACTCTGGATATGTTGAAGAATTTGCATCTATCAGAAAATTGCTCACTTACTGAAACCAGCTATTTTTAAGGTTTTATTTAAGGGAGATAATGAATAAGACTAAATTGATGTCAGGCATGAAGTAATTTTAACCAATACATTCAAAGTCTATAATACAAAATATTTGAAAATTATATGTAGAGTAATCTAAAGTAATGAGATGTTAAAATTCCTTGGAACCTAGAAACTCTTCTATTCATTCTGTTCTTCTTTTGCTTTCAACCTCACTGTGGGAGGCTCCATCTCTGACATCTTTATATATGATGTTCTCATTTCAAAATGCCACTGAACCTTCAAATGAACACTTGCCTATGATCTTTGAATACAAAAATACTTAAATCAAGGTTTTTATATTTTAGTGCACTCAGCCATTATATGCAGTGAAAGAATTTTGGTATTTAGTCTAGGTCTTATTTCAAAAGAAAGGAAAAGACGACTCAAAATGAAAACAATAGCTCAGTAGAATGAAATACCAGCAGTACCGGATAATTTCTAGGCAGGATATTTTAAACATATATTGAAAAGAAAGGGAAATGAAAAACCCTTTGGAAAGTTAAATCTGGAGTAAAATATGGCATCTTCCTATAAGAGCTGCTTATAAATGAATAGGGCAAGCAGTGTTTGCGCAGTATTTTCAGGTTGGCACCTGTTCCCAGTGTTAGTGTGGATATGACTTGTATGGAGACCTTCAAGGAACTACACTATTGGTGAACATTAGAAGCAAGCAAGCAGGCAGGCAAGAGCTTGGTGTTTTATTGTGGACACAGAATTATCATGAACATGCTTCTCTAACATGCTTTAAACTAATCCCCCCTTTTTTTTTTTTCATTAGGCTATAGATATTTTATAACTATGACCATGTTCCAAAGACACGTGCTAACACAGACTACCTTCTATAATGTCCCCTCTTAATCAGCTATACAAACGGAATTTATTATGACATAAACAAACTAAACCAACTGTATTTGATGCAATAATGCAGATCTACTACTGCACAGTAAGTCACAAGTGAACCTTGTATTTCCTTTTTTAAGATTACCTCTTAAAAGTGTTGATGCCACAAATAATCGTCTCTCACTATTTTCCTTTATTTTTGCTATTCAAATTACGATGATTTTTATGACCTTTACTTTATTTTCACGGAAATGAGGCTCCTTATTCCTCCAATGGATTGTTAAGTCTTAGCAGTCCTAACCCTTTGTTTCACTTATTTTAGAATCCCCCACCAAATCTCAAATTGTACTCCTCTGTTTATTTAACTTTTAACAGATTTGTCATATGCAATCAGTTTTCAGCTTTCTAATGTATGTCAGAATTCACTGTTTTACAGGGGGTCAATGCATCAGACGTGGAATTGGGAGCTTTCAGTTTCAGTAACCACTGATAAGCTAAGTGTTGCAGGCAGACATCATTAGTGAGCATTGCAGTTCTTTTCCATGCTTGGGATAGGCTTCCACTACGCATTTCTTCTTGAAGCTTTTACTGGCTCTGAGTGTCATCTTGGTGAAGCAAGAAGCTGGCTACATCACTGCTTTAAAAGCTATGACGACTCAAAAGCTATGATTATTTCTGCCTTTCATCTTTTCAACAGGATTGCTGCCTGAACTGTAGTAGTATGAAACCATAGACTTCAAAAACACAAAGAAGTTAAAGCTTATCTACACAAAAATGTTAAAGTTTATCTGGAGGCAGAAACAACACAAACACAGGTACCTCCCTCTGAGAAATCCTAAGCTCTGTTCTTTAGCATTGCTGTAACCGATAAGAACAACTTTAAGATTTTTTTTCATCTTAAGTAGGTGAGCGTAAATGACTCATGTGTGAGCTGTGCAGCTATGGGAAGCAGAAGAATGCACAATGCTTCATATGCACACATTAAACCTGCAGATGTTAGAAGTGCCAAGGAAGCTACAGGAATACTTACTGGCTGCAGATACTGGTTACACAGCTAGGACCGAGTACTCCATCCAGTACAGCCGCTGTATGTGTGCTGTGTACAGCACCCTGTGTGTGGCAGGGTGCACTGCTCAGTTCCCTTCCCTCTGGTGCTGAATATTGCTGGCAATGCTCAGCAAGCTCCCTTGAGCTGTACAGGCCACTTGAACAGCTTGTATAGGTGTGTTCTGGAGAAAAGGGAACACCTGAAACAGTGATATAAAAAAAAAAAAACACGACAAACTGGTTTTAGTGGAAAGTGTATGATGCAGTTGCATGTGAGATAATGCTAAAAGTGCACTTCATTTCTTGGTCTTTAGTTTCACTAGCAGGACCACCGATAAAAATGAAAAATAAGAGGAAGAACACAGCAACAGTGTAATACTCAGAGCAGCACTACTACAGACTTTTTCTCATATTTAGTATCTAAGCCTGGTCTGTGGTATGTTATTATAGCATGACAGTTGATCAAGTTAGTATTTGAGGACCACTAGACTAAGGACATGATATGCCATTATCCTTAATTTGGAATTATTCAAATGCTCTGACTTCAGAAAATGTAGATTGAATGTTATTGCATTTGTGTTCTGATTATTTCAGGAAAGTCTATGGAACTGGTGAGGAAAGGCATCAGGAGGGGGAGACAAAAGGCTCACTCTTTAAATTTATAGCCCCCAATTTTTTTCAGGTGGTAACCAGTTTTTGCCGTTTCTAAACTAGTCTGAGAGGAAAACTGAAAGTTAAGAGTTATCATTCTCCTTATTTATTCCTTTTCATTTAAGGAGAGTATTGCCATCATGGCATCCAGGTATATACACAGATGTAAAAACTATTATGATATGATTATGGAATGTAAAAATACAAAAGAAAGGTATAGCTGTGCAAAACAAATAAATGAATCTTTCACAATCATTCACAGCCACTAAATAATATGGATTATTATGAAAAGAAAATGGCAAGGCATTCTCAAGTAATAAGTCTAAAAATGCTTTGAAAATTTTGTAAGCACCTACAAGTTTATATACAACTCGTCTGATTTACACTTAATATCCAGACCTGAAAGTAAAAATAGTACTAAAGTGGCCTTTCTTAAAGAGATTTTAATGTTGCCTGATTTTAGATATTTGGCTAAAATATTGCAAAAGATACAATATTTATTAAACAGCTTTAGGATTTTTTTTTTGCCATATTTATTCTATGTACAAATGTGTAACATCACACACAAACAAGATCTAGAGCAACAATGAAAACTGTACCAACATTTTTCTAACCCCAACACTTATTATTGAAGTTGAGTGATTCTTGTCTGTTTTAGCAAAGGTTCAATTAGTTCAGACCAGCTGTCTATATTTTAAAATTGTATGTATTTTAAAGGCATTGTAGTTAATGCTCTTGCTAGCAATTTTTTTTTTTTTTTCAGAAAGACATTAAAGACTGAGCTAAGTGCATGAAGCAGTAAGAAACCCAATTAAGTATATAGCTATTGAAAGTATCTATTCTAGCTGTAGAGTACACAACTTCCTTTCTAGGAGTAAAAATGAACGTGTGGCAGCTAGGGAGGTGTAAGTGTTGGTTTGTCTTTTGTTCATGATGGTGACTGCCCAGCAATGTATATGGCAATGATGAGGTTAAAAATCTTCCCTGGAGTAATAGAAGAAACCTTTTCTTCCCCAAAGGTATTGCCTCAGCTGCTAGGAAAGAGACAAGTTCCTCCAGGTGAGGATGTAGGTGGGTTGATTGAAGTAGTCCAGCAATGGGTAAGTCTGCTGGGATCAATTAAGATGACCCAGATACAAAAAGTAAGGAGAATGCTTTTGCTCCCTTATTGCTCCTGGTTTCCCACTCTTGACTCTAAGCTATGGGTTGCAGAACTGAGTCTTGAGGAGCACTGTAAAGCTGATCTGTTGTTATCAGTTTGAGAGTTGAGTAACTAACTTGAGAAACTAATTTCTCTTTAAGGAACAGAAGCCCTGTCCTTTTAGATCTGTGCAATAACAATGTAAACCTCCGTATCTTAATGTAGTATCCATCCCTAATACACCCCTTCTGATTTTAATTTTCAGATCCTGACCTGACGATCGGATAACCAACCAACAGAGCTACTATCTCTGAGAACATTTGTTTCTTAAACAGTTTTACCAAGAAAAAAATTACCATTTTTTTCCAAAGCTACAATATCATTTTGATTATTTTTAGAAAGACCGTGAAGAAATTAAAAGATACACTCTGTTAATGACAGACAAATAATTACCATGCTGCATTTAATATTTCATATACAAGTGTCAGGTTTTCAACCCTGCTTTGACAAGAAGGAAACCCCAAGCTTCCAACTTGGGGGAATAAATATCCCAAGAAAGCTACAATGTAAAAAAATAGGGACCTCAAAACCCAGGCTTGCTTCAATATAGTATTGAGGCTTTTTTGTTTGTTTGTTCATTTTAACCAGTTCTTCAGTTTAGGCCAGTCCTACATTCCCCTGTTTCATCTCATTAAATTCCTGTTTCAGGCCATTTGCTTTATCATTCACTGCGGAAGCAGTGTTTGGCTAAAACAGTACAAGAAATAAGACTCTTAATTATTGCCAGAGCCTGAAAAGGTAGAAGGCCCAACCTGATCCAAGCTGCCTCCACTTCCACATACCACTGAGCTCAGTAGACAGCTGCTTGCTTGACCTTAAAGTTTCCCTGCTTCCAGGACACCTGGGTGTGTGCGCCAGGACTCTGAGCAGGTCTGAGCAGCACTTGCTGCTGGAACTAGCAGCCTTCACTCCAGAGCTGCACACCACGTGCTGGATGCTTCCTGCGATATACTATAGCTTTGTGAACAGAGGAGGGCTACCATTTAAAACATGCCTTCTTTTGGTCCAATATCAAATCCCAAAACATTCAAAAAAAGGGAAAATAGAGACGGAGCTCAGTGAACTTCTCAGCAGAACTTCTCAGTACAGAATGTTTCCTTTAGTAGTACCATATTTACACTTCTTCCTTCCAATCAATCTCTTTGCAGCTTTTATTTGAATGAAAGATAGTCAGGGATTAAAATGACTATCGCCTGCTTCTCCTGTCCTCCATTATATAATCAGGTACAAGTAAAATCCCTGAGGCAGAACAAAGCTTTATTGACTGAAAGCAGACACAAACCTGTCCTATTATAATTAGGAAGAGTTTTGAATTGGTTTCAAGGGACTGTCAGAAATAGACCTCCGAAAGGGATGCATGAAATATCTTGTCTTTTGCAGATCCTCCAAAGCTATGTGCTCTTAACAGCACACAAGAACATGTTCCAGTTCAGAAGAGCAGAAAACCATGAAACATATGAAGCTGTTTTGCCAAGGAGGAAACCCACTGTATGAGAAGATAAAAGCACTCCAAAGAAACCAAGGGGGAGGAAAAAATAGAAATAAAAAAAAGAATAATATTTTATTAGCTCTGGTAAAACAAACAAACAAACAAACCACCACCAACACCAACAAAAAAACAACCAACTAAACAAAACAGAATAAAATCCTCCTAGTTCTGAAAAAAAAAAAAAAAAAACACCAACGGAATGAAATTCTCTTATTTCTGAAAAATTAAACCTACTTTAACAACATGCCTACCCCTAACTTCATGGCTGTCTCACAGCTCATAAATTAAGCAAGTTCTAACCTGAGCACACTTAATACTTGAAGAGGTACAATGTTTGATTCAGTAGACTCTATTCATCCTATGATCTACGGAGGTGTTAAAATATCTTATGTTTGAGGAAAATCAACCAAAAAAGAATGGAGCAGGACTTATGCCTTTGAGGTTCCTGTGGCATGGCTGCTAAAAGGACAAGTATAAACACTGCTGTTCTGGACAAATTTCAAATGGAAATCAGAGGTAGATCTTATGTACTAAAGAAAACCAAAGATTGCGGTATAAGTTAGAAAAATGATTGCCCCCATACCCTTATAAAGATTTCAAACTAGTGCTAGTGCAACTGTGTTACAATTACAAACCAAAAATGTTGCCCCTGGATAGACAATGACAAGTTCTCTAGCATTGTCTATAAACCTACAGCACTTGCATTATTGCACTTAAAATGCAATTTTCACTAGTTGGTCTTTTCTGGAGAATCTATTTTAGTACTGCATTTCAAACAGTGTGTTTAAGTTTATTTCCATTTTTTACTGAGGTGCTTTACAGTTTTACAGAAATCTTGTTTCACAGTGCCTGATATTCCTCGAAAAAGAGGACTTAATGCCCCTCAAACAAAGTAGGGAATTGATAACAAAAGACTATTCTAATCATCACTTCCACAGTAGCCATTACAGTGGCATATTTACATTGTAAGACATGGCGGTGTATAGTTTCCTGTACATGCAGTTCTGCAAAGCAGCAGGGGAAGGTGGTCTGGAAAGTGGCAACACAACAACGCTGAACATGTGAAATGTCTCTTTGTGCATTCCCGTGGTAATGTGCCAGGCTGAGACAACAGTGCTGCCATTGTACAACATGAAAAAATGATGTTGATTTCCATCAAAGAACAGCTAAAAAGAGAGGTTTTTATTGTGGTTAGTCTGAGTTCAAAGCTTGGGGTAACACACTTATGGATGAACAGAATAAACAGTTACACTTAGGCTTACTGTATACAGCTTAACGAACACATATGAAGATCATATAAATAATTCACATTACTCAAGAGTGGTGAGTTGAACAAGTCCCTTCTGGTTAAACTTATTTAAAGATAAGGTGAAGTTAAGTGAGTGATGGCACAGTTACAGAGGCCACAGTCCAAGGGGAATTTGGACAGTCTAAGTTACACCACCAGAGTGATTTGTGCAGAATTATGTCAACTTACAGATCTTTAGACCTTATGGGAAAAGGAAATGTCTGATCTCTAAAAGAAGTGATACAAGATGAGTATTTTACAAAGTACAATTATGCTTTACTCAATAAGCAATTTCTATGAAGTAAACTGGACATCAGCAAAGCATGAAAGGAAACATTACAGTATAGCTGAAGAACAAGTTCAATGACAACAATGAAAGTCTAAAATACTAAATACTTGAAACAAAATGCCACACTTAAAAAAATTATAATCCTTTTCAGTCAAGTGCTATCAAGTCTCTCATCTCCAGCACCTCAGAAGTATGTAATGAATGTATCCTGTATCTATCTAGTATTTTAAGCATTTCGTTGAAATTGCAAATGTAGAAGTAATTTCTAGAGTAATTACTATATGACTGAACACTAATGCATTATTATTTTTGGCTGACTATTAGCCACAACCATCATATTCATGAATTA
>VXAA01004162.1:1078796-1116296 GCA_013399115.1 Anseranas semipalmata | reverse complement strand
TTGGTTTTTTTTGTTTGTTTTTTGTTTTTGTTTTTTTTTTACTTTTTATTTTTATCACAGCAGCATTCTACTCAGTATGCCAAAAAGTACTTTCAAAGCCCAAGGTTTGTAGAAGCACAGAGTGAATAAAAAAGAAAGCATGAGGCGGACACAAGGCTCAGTATGTAGTCTTGTTAGACAAAAAGAAGTTCTGGACACAAAACAACCTTTCGCCATGGGTTAGAAAGACAGTGCTAAAGAGACAGTTCATACAATACATGGTTAATAATTAAAAAATGTTGACTGTATGTTGTCTGTGGACACAAGGGAAAACCTTGGAAGTTGTTATGGATTGAGGTATATTACCATGGAGATCATGTAGACCATTCAGTGTGTCATTGCAACTGATAAAATTAGTCTGCCTTTCCCAAAATTTTGAGTAGGAGTTCAGGAATCCGAAGCTTTCAGCTACGTCCTGATTTCCACATCCCTGGCCATAAGCCCTAAAAAGAACTGAAACTGTTGTAAAATCCTCATCACATGCTGCTCCCTGTGTACACAAACTCAACATTTCAAGCT
Source organism: Anseranas semipalmata (assembly GCA_013399115.1). NCBI lineage: Eukaryota > Metazoa > Chordata > Aves > Anseriformes > Anseranatidae > Anseranas > Anseranas semipalmata. Next base: position 1,115,738 of record VXAA01004162.1, on the reverse strand, counting down.
ATCAGAGATTCACATGTACTATTATTCTGCCATTGAAAAAAGAGGATAACAGGTCTGTTGTGAGAGCAAGATCTTATTTGCCATCTAGAATGAGCAGAACATCTGATTGATTTGAATTCTGTAAAACATAATCAGAAAGTACATTGGTACATCAACTGATTGCCTTGAGGAAAGTAGGGTCCCAAAGACTGCTATGAAATGCACAGAAAGCATAATTAAATCCATTAAGCTTCAGGTGAAGGAGTCAAACAAGGTCTCTAACAACTGTCTGACAATCACACTGGGCTCTTGCAATAAGAACAAAACCTAGTAAGCCAACCTCTGAAACAGAGCCCTTAAAGCAGAGGAAAAGTCAAAGTCCTAGCTCAGCTGGGAAATGGGGCTCAGCAGACTGTTGGGTGAGGGATGCGATAACTTCACATTGTAAAAATATTATTCTTTGTGTAAATGAGTATCATTATGGCTACAGAAAATTAACCTTGAATGCAAACTGGTTACAGTAGCACACATACTATTTCCCAGTGGAGGTGTCCTAACTGGATGAATAAAAAGACCGCAAGATCCTCTGAAGTCTTAGCAAAGGCGAGAAATGAGAAACTCACCCTTCTCCATCTGTGCTGGTGAATAGGGCAGCCTGTACACTTGCCCTCCTGGACTAGTGCAAGGCCATTGTAGAAATTAAAAAAAAAAAAAAAAAAGGTACGTGAAGACTGGTAAATCCTACGAAAGAGCAGCAAAACCACACAAAAAAGGAAGCCTCCAGGGACAAATTAAATCAGCTGTTTGAGACAGCCCTACAGAAGGCAAACCATATTAAGTAACTTAATATCATTTGTTCCCAAAATTTAAATGGAACTACCACTCAGGCTCCTTATCCATATTAACAGGTACAATGAGAGTGATTTCCGGTGATTTCTCAAATAAGTGCCATGTCCATCACAGAATTGGTCCCTAGGGACTTCACAAGGGTACTGATATTAACTTACTTCAACTGTGATTCTTGCCCTGAGGGCAAATAACATAATGGCAGTGCAATGTACATTTGGCCTCAGCTTGCTTTTGCTCAGTTTGCATAGTTCTGCACTTTCCTATTGTTTCTATTGTACAAGATATCATTGCACCACTTTGATAACGCGTCTGAATATATCAAAGGCCAGGGGAATTCTGTTATGTAAACACATCATTTATTACTATATACAGCAATGATTACCTGACATCAAACTCATCTAGGAGCATGCTGTGTGACTGCGGAGTAGGCGGTCTTACTGTTAAAGAGCCCTATCGATTGACAAGTGTATGGAGAAGAGACAATGAAGGGGAAGGGTGTTCTATCAATAACTTCAGCACAGTAAGGAAAGAGCCTCCTATTCAACATATGGATTAAATATGGATATTTTCCTGTTCTTACCTCCTCCAAAACTGTGACAAACCCCAAAAAACTGCTCTTTTAGGAGCCATGGAAGACAGGGTAATAGCTCTGTTCTGCCTTGCTTATTAGCACCAAAGTTTAAGAGTAGAGAACGCAGCAGCCTGTGGTTACAGGTAAGGTGAGGATGGACTCCACATTGCAACATCCACCAGCTCTATCCAGGCAGAGAATGATGGGATTTGGGGAAGAAATAAGATAACCACTGCCTCCTGATACAGGCAACTGATTTAAAGATGGTGGCTGAGTGAGTCTGAGACCAGATTTATCAATGCATACAGAAAAAAAACAAGTTACCACAGTGTTACCAAAAGGACTACTATGGAGATATAAGGGGTGGGGAGTAAAAAGCATAGTTGTTCATTTGAATAGTTAAAGTACTTTTCTATGCAATCGGATTCAATTTCATCATTGTGACAGAGAAGACGTATGAAACATTAATGATCTGTACTGGCCTAAATGGTTGTTAGATGTATGCAGGCATACTGTATTCTAAAGAAAAATGTATATGAACATAAAAACTTTCACACTGCATTTAACTGGTATCTCAAGCAGATGGTCACATGTATAGTTCTCATATATGGAAATTGAGGCAGAATTATCTCTTTTCACCTGTTTGCTCTATATAGTAATTTCCTTCAGACCCAGCATTTCTCACAAAGTGGAAGAATGAACTCTCCTGCACTGACACAGTGAATTCTCACAGTCATACCTTCTGACTGTCCAACAGTTTCTGAAGCTGCTTTGGTTTCTCCAGACACAACACTCTAAATTGAAAAACTCTCTCCATGAGGGCATTTGGGGACACCAAGACTTCAAGTGAAACACCTTTTTTTTTTTTAAAGTCCATGGATGACACAAAGAAAACAGAATATAGGCTTTATTTCTGCAGAAAGAAAATACTGCAGAAAAAAATATACCTTTAGAAGAAACAATTTTGATGAATAAATTTTACCTAGAACCAAATTTCCTGTAAGCACAATGATATGATATCAGATTTTTGTGTAAAATAGGTAGAACATCTGTGTAATTTCAATGAACTTGAATAAAAACAAGAAACAATATGTATCCAGAATAACTTTGCTTGCAGGCTAGACATGAAATTGTTGACATATTTAGTAGCTGTTTGTCTGAAGATCTGACCCACAAGCTGTATGTCTTTCAAGCAGAAAGAATAAGAGAGAGTATGAATTAAAAGATGAAGTTTGTATGAAAAAGCATATGGTGAAAATGTCTGTCAGAACGACTTTACTTAGATATGTCATTTTTCCATAATGGCATATATGGTTTTTCATTGCAAATATTTTTTTTATGAATGGACTTTGTAAAGACATCTAAGATATTTGGCAACTAAAGTTGTTTTAATGCTCTTACATTCATTGTTTCTGGAATATAAAAAGAGAAGGCACCATTATTAAATAATCTAAAAATATTTGACATCTAATGCAGAAGTTTTTGTCATTAAACAATACTTAATGTAGCCTAAATATACACTTGCTGCAAAGGCTGCTTAGAAGGATAACTTTGGTCTGTTTTGACTCATTGCAGACTCAAGTTTAGCCAGAGGTCAAGGCTTGCTGGACTCAATATAGGTTTACAAGGACATTTCTAGAAACCATACAGACAGAGAGGCTGAGTAGAGCTAGCATCTGGAAAGGGAGAGCTGAGAAGTCAAAGACAATGAATCTAAACTTAAGGACACTTGAGACAGCCTTACAACTTGTGCCTTCCAGACCTGCTTAGCAGAACTTCATGGAGGATGTCCAATTTACCTAATTCTTGAGACAGGCTTCCCAAAAGATTTCTGGCTTGGTTTGTCTGTTATACTATTAGCTCTTTAGTTGGAGTGTGAAGGAGTTGATGAAGGACCACAAAAACAGGCAATGACAATTTTAAAACACTTTCATGCCTTATCCAGTTCAGTCCAAAACAGGCATCACTTTTGCACTTGACACTATTATAACACACTCAAGGGCTGCAAAAATTTAACATCAGCTGCCTGAGAGGAAATTGAAACTCCTGGAGCTACATTACTGATTTCAGACTACCCAAAAATTCCCCTTTATGCAAAAGCCCAATTCCTTAGAAAGCTGGTTAATATAGCTTCTACTGACCAGGTGTTTGAGAAAAGAAATGAGGCCATACTGAAGAGGACATTGCTCTTTAGAGACAAACAAAAGATGGCATGATTCCTGCTCACCAAAGATTTACTAGACCATATGCAGACAAGTTGAGGTAGCTTAGCATCTGGAATGGGGGAGCTGAGAGGCCATATGCAATGAATCTAGAATCCTTCACCAGGTTCACAAGGGAAACTTTAAAAATAAAGTTTGACCAAGTGAAAGGAGGTTCAGCACGACAGAGAGAACCAGAGGAACAAATAGTATGAGCAAGAGTACCACTGAGTTGAGCTGAAGGCTGGAGCAACTCTCAGAGCAACTCTCTTGAATTTGGGGCCTGATAGAGTAAGAAATTAGGAAGACTCCAATATGTACAAAAAATATGTTCAGACTGAGGAAAGGAATTTTTTAAATGGGTTTCAAAGAAGGGCAGCGGAAAGAGAGTTCAGAGAGAACAATAGAAGTAGCTCAGGTAACATTTATGACAGGAATCCGTGAGAATTCTGGCAAGGATAGAAAGGAAAATGTGGTATCTGCTCATATGAAGCACAGAAACAAGACTTGATGAAAACGTAAAAAAAAGGAAAGACGAGCTTAAGTTTATAAAGCTTCTCCAATGAGGAAAAGAGAGTTGGAAGATGGAGAAGCAGCAGTATTTGGCCCTGATTATGAGCAGAATTGGCAAGCCTGAACTAACCGGAAAGTGTCTTGGGAGATGTCTTCTATTTATGTTCTTCTGTGGGCTAGGTTTTGCTTTGTGTACTCTTTGCTTAATGTTCATTGGCTATTACTGCATTCCTTCTAGGCTATTTTTTAACTCCTGAAAGGGACTGGTGTTAGTTTTAGGAACTTAGGCTACATATGTAATACAACATGAAAGCTATACAGAGAGTAATAGAAAAATCTCCAAACACTACTCCACGGCCTTCCCCTTCAGGTCTCCTCTAAGAAATCTCACACAAACAAATTATCCTCAGCTCAGCTGAAATTTCTTTCAAACACATCCTTGATCACCAAGAATAAGACACTCCACCCTCTCATTTCTTTGGGCAGTATACAGAGACTGTATTCAGTGAGACTACCGCATCTGCTCCCCTTATGCGTTCTGCAATCCTCCGATAAGGTTACTAATATACAAGATCTTTGGGTCAGCTCAACAATGTTATATTGCCACTCAAAGTATAAACAAGACTATAGTTTTCATGAAAGTAGGGGTTAGAAATTTCAGAAAGTGATTGTCCAGAAGATCTCCCAGAAGTGAAAAATTCTGTTATTAGACTGAGAGATGGGACATAGAGATATTCACCTGGCATTAGTGATCACATGCAATATGAGTAAGACTCTGGCAGAAGGGTAAATTGGGCAATATGTAACCTCCCCCCTTTTTGCCAACTTATGTAAACTCATTTGCCAACTTTTTGTAAACTAATTTCTCCCTAGCAAATAGCTTTTGAAACAGTGTCATTAAAGTATTAACATTTTTCTTTGTACAGGGCTAAGTGTTCTAAGAAGAAGGCAAGGAAAAGAAGTTAGAAGTAAAACTTAGTATGAGACACAAGGGAGGAGAATACACAAAGTTCCTTAGATATATATGCTGTAGTAGGGTAGTGTTTTTGTGATGCATGCAGAGATATGTAGAAGCTACCCGTATTCATCCAGAATTGTGGCCTCTCAGTGGAAAAAATAAATAATAACAATAACAAAGCTGGTTAAGAGGATTCTAGAAGTTAATTTACTTGCAGAGAAAAGAAAACTTAGCAAGCTACTAAAAATGTAGAAAGGATGGGGGCAGACTGAAATTTTGCAATGCAGTTACCTGGGCTGTAAAGTTCTTACAGGACTTGTAGACTTGGATGTCTTATAATTCTGTTTCAAATTAAATGTCTGCTTACTAAGCAAACAACTAGTTTAGTCTTTCCATATCTCAACTTACGAGATGTTCAGAATAATTAAGTATCACATCTAAATTTTGCTGTTAAGAAGAAGAAATGAGATGAGAAAATTCCTGGGTGATCCACCAAAAATATATATATAAGCTGTTTACACTTATTTCAATATGTTGGAGAATACTTGTTCTTACAAATAAATGCAAGATGCATTGTTAGAAAGAATAAACTGAATTTATGCAATTGAACAATATGAGAAGAAATACTTTTCTAGAATGACATTTTTGAAAGACATCTTTTGGTGCTTGATTAAAATAATGTGGGAACTAGTACCAACAGATAAGTTCAATTGGTGCTACTCAAATATGAAGTCTATGCTGATTATTCACATGTTGCAGGACATTGGGAAACTTAAGTTCAGCTCTGTGGAGAACAGGAAACTTGAACAGTTCCTGCACAAACCGTAGACATAGAAGTGCTATAAATGAATATTCTTTGCTAGGACAGAAATATCCAAATAAATGAGGTAATATGCTGGGGCAAAACAAGCAGCACTATTATGCTGTAAATATGCAAGCAGACAAATATATAGTGTTACAATCAACTGTAAAGAAATTTATTGGACTCAGTATCATAATGACTATCATGTATTCACAAAGAATCAGTCCCCATCCGTGCCATATTAGTATTTTTGTACTTCTATTGACATCTCATGTGTGGCCCCGAATGCGTGTTTCCCAAGTGACTTGTCAACTGATTCATCAGCTTTCTGGAGTGCCCTTACATTTCCAAGAAAGCTGTCCTACTTCTGCAGTATGAGAAGTCAGAGCATCAAGAGTGCTACTGGCACTGTAGTAAAGAGTAACAATCTCAAATGTAATGTTTAAGATGGGCCAAACCAAAGAAAGAACAATCTGATTACCTGAATACGTTCTTCCCAGCAACCTCCCTCCACTGTAAGAAAGAATATATGTGGTGTCTTCTTTGGCAAGTAAGTTTGTGTAAGCTAAGAAATTAACATTGTTTAAATAGAGGGACCCAGAAAAGCCACTGGGCCTGAATCACTGAAGCCAGCAGGAGTTTCCCTCAGATTGCAACAGACTTGGATCATGTCCGTTGTTGGCATGGAGATACAGGGCCTATAAAACACTCAAAAAGTGGATTTTTATTAAACAAATTATCTCAAGACCTTGAAAAGACGTACAGCACTCTTTGCTATTTAGTTTTTCTTTTACTGGAAGTAGTAAATGAGAAACATTTCCTGCACAGTTTATTGAATGTGTTTGTGCTTAGTGCTCAAAAAGGATATGCCGCAAGGTAGCCAGGGCCTTTTATAAAATGTTATGGACCTCTGGGGAGCAAAAGTTAAGAGGAAGAAAAAAAAAATCAGAGAAAGAGAGACAGAGGGACAGCAACTGGTGCACATTTCTGTTATTAACGTATATGGTGGCCAAGGAAAGCATCACATGCAATTAACAATACACATCTGTAGCCACAATGCATCTCATCTGTGCAAGACTAAAAGTTTATACAGCTGCTGCTAGCTACTCAGGAGTCACAACTGCAAACACATGATTGCATTATGTTTACAAATTTCCTGCAGAACTTTCTGCATTTGTATGGATTATATTACATTCACTCAGAATCTGATGACAAATTACTGTAGATTAATCTCTTCTTAGAACTATGTGGAGCTTTTAACAAAGTGTACGTAAAACAAGCTGCTAGTTGTTTTTCATTGTTAATAATGATTCCTTTTAAAATCCAAAGTTTAGAAGTGTTACAGGGCATGCTACTGGGCTTTCATTCATTATACTAATAAAACTCCATAAAACAGACTGTTGCTGCCAGAGGGTATTGCTCCTTTCTGACAGGTACAGTGACAGACACAAATTTTCTATCTCTGAATAGTACTATAGATACTATCAACTGAGACAAAGAGAACAAAATGTATGACAATCGTTCAGTCTCATAGCAAAGAGATTTGTAGCTAGCTGCTAAATATGCTTCCCAGCAAACAGACTATGTTATCCTACGGCTACATGGAGGAGTTATATTTTCTTTGAAAATTCAAGGGCATTTGGTTTGTTTTCACTCTACTTGAAAGATTGTTTTGTTTGTCAGTTACAGCTAAACAGGTGTGGGGTCCAGCCTTTTTATTTTTGCCAGCAAAATGACTATTAACTGACCATTTGTTCTAGAACACTAACAATATAATTTACAGTAAATATCTTAAGCAAACATTTTTCTCAAATCAGTTTTTTTTTTTTTTTAATAATAATATCCAGAAATGAACACAACTCCCTCTCCCTCACTCAGTACTGGCATTTCGAAAATGCCTTTCCCAGTGATAAAACAGAAGAACCTTGGGACCAGTCCAGGGAGGACAGGCAAGTCTCCTTTTTCCTCTAAAGTTTAATCTGTGGCTTCTGGGCCAGAACACCCATTTAGATTTCCCAATAAAGAAAAATAAAAGAAAACATTTCTTCAAAGATGCAGATTGTGCAGGGCAGCCTAAAGAAGATAGTGATAGCACTCTGCTAGTATGTTTCCCAGGCTTTGTCCCATTCCTTGGATCATTCCTAAGACTATTTTCCCTCTTGATGACCCCATGAGAGTTAATCTGGGGTCTTCTAGTTGAGGACTGTAAATACCACAGTGACTTCTGGAAGAGAAAGAAGTTCTTGACCCCAATCTGTTACAGTCTTTTACAACAGGGGACTTTCTAAGTCCGAATTTAGAACTAGCTCCAATATTGAAGGCATGAATGGTAGAGTTGATGCCATAGTCTCCCCTTGGTGTGTCTCACTGAGCAAACAGATCATCGTAAGGACAGAAGTTCTTCATATTGCTTTTTCTAGAGCCATGTAAACTGAAATCCAATAGTTCATGAAAGAGAGAAAATACAGGGGCTACTTGCAGATCATCCCAGCTGGGTGGATACAATCTCAGTCTGGCAACAGGACTAGAAGGTTTTAAACCACTGTTAGTAATTGAAGAGATCACTATCAGCAGTATGTTCATGAGAACTCCCTTATCAGAGCCAGATTCAAGGTTAATCTAGCTCAGATCTGGTTTCCAAAAGCCATAACAGGCAGATGCCTAATGAAGTTTAAGAGCTGGACAAACATATATGATATTTTCGTGTAATACTCTTCCAACCTTCATCTATTCTCAGCTTAGAGGACTTTGTAAGCCAGATGGGGTTATGCTTTTTTGTAACTCCCAATAGATTTCTCTTCCACATGTTTTTCTAGCCTCTCCTTAAACCCACATAAACTTTTAGCATCCACACCATCCTCTGACAACAAGCTCCATGGGTCAACTACATAATGAGGCTACTACATTGTTCAGCTACTCGTTTACTTGTCTCTAACTAGCCTTGTTTGATGCCCTCAGCATCCTTTATGGAAAAGATGGGGGCTAATCCCTTGTAGGCATCTCTGACATTATTCTTGAGATTTGAGTAACAGAAATTCACATAGTATTTAATATCTTTATGCTGCAGCCAGACTCAAATGACAAAAAACTATCACAATTAGAGGGCAGAAATCCATAGAGGTGGAAATTCATCATTTCCTCTGTGAGCAGACTTCAATCCTCTCTGATTAAATTTAAATTACAATAGCTCTGCAAACACCTAAGTTGTTCCAGCACCTGACACTCATTCCAGAAAAGAATACTTGAACCCATCTGTTGTACTGAGATGCACCCTTATAACTTGCAACACTGACTGCTAAGGTTAGTTCTAGATTATCTTGTTGTTGCAGGAACTAATTCTGAGTTCACTTATAATCCAACTTTCTCTAAAAATAACCTCAAGCCTTACAAAAGCTCTCATTCAGTGACTCAATTCATTGTTATTAGCACTAAAGCTGGGTTTGTAAGTAACTTTACTGTGTTTTAGTGCCAGCAGCTCTATTTATTATGTTCCAGACATAATCAAAACTTCTCCCAAATTTTTTCCACTGTTTTAATTGTATTTAGCTCTCAGACTCATCAGTTAATTTGAGATTCCAAACTGGGAATTCTACTAGGCAAAGGCTATTGTTACTAAAATCCAGGGATTTCCCAAGACTACCACATTCAAAATGGAACTAGTATCAAAGTGTGTTAAGAAAGGATATAAACTCCATGCTCTTGTCACTGAATTTCCAGTATTTTTTAACTGAACACTGAGCTAATTAGGGAAAATACTGAGTGGTGCAATTAACCAAATAAGTACAAGTGTCAAATGGCAATGGATGCTTCACAGGATGAAATAAAAAATAAAGCTATAGTGCATTTAAAAACCTAATACATTATACAAACAAAAATTCTAATAACCATGACCAAGATACTCAATAATGTTGCTACACATAACTATATTGAAACTGTTTGAAAAAGCCAAATAATTTGCAAAAAAAAAAAATGCAAGCAAACAGTTGCTTTCCTATATGACATCCACTTGCAAGAAAATAGACTTCAGCAACCAAAGGAAAATATAAAAAAAATCTAAGCACAGCACAAGTAAGAATGCTTTCAAAACCTAATCCCATGCATGCACACATGATACACCATTTCCATCACACTGAAGAAGGACCTGATAACCTCTGGAAAGTGCATATCTTTTCTTGCATATGCAGATGCCTTCATTTTGCCTCTTTGTGTGCTCAGTGACAGGTTCCTCTCTTCCCAACCACCTCTTCTTCATAGACATTGAGTTCTATGTTGCAGCTTACTAGCAACTGATAGTGTAATGCTCAGGTGGCAGGAGATATGGTTTCTCTGAAAATTTTACTACATTTCCTGAGAAGCAAATGTACACATTACCAAAAGGAACTTCAGATGGTATAAGGAAACTATGATCACTCAAGGGATACTACATTTCTGTATGTCCATTCTGACAGCTGAAACAGTCCAGCAAACTTTTAATGGAAACTTCCCTGATCTCTGCTGAACAGTCCTGTAATAAGTTCAGAAAACATTTAATGAGAATCTGATAATATTTGTTCTTCTATTGAAGATAAGTTCATAGGTAGTGGCATTCCCTAAATATCGGGGGACTCAGAAAACTTTAATAAATAAGAGGTACTTTGTTACAAACAGACAACCCAGATCATTATATAGACTAGTGAATACATCTCTTAAGATTGAAATTGGTTCATGAGGCATGATGCCAACTTGTCTGCCTGGTCTAACTTCAATTCTGGCAATCTGAGGCAACAGAGGCTGTCACTACTAATGTACAACCAACCTATTGGTATGTTTCTTGGTTCAACAGATCCGAGGACATGAGTCATAAACCTATGTGGAATTTATTCACGTTACTCAGAAAATCTTTTCTAATAAACTACACACACCAGGAACCTTGCAAATAGCATGTCAGGCTCCTTTGCAGAACACTGATCAATACTCAAATGTCACTTGTGCAAAGAAGAGTAACCGTATCACGTTAGTGAATAAAGCAACTTATTCCTTTTTTTCCTGTCCATTTTGGAAGTATTCATTATGCTGATCCAATAGTTGAATTTTAATTTTAGATAAGATGAATATTAACCTCAGCTATACGCAAGGAATGCATCTGATAAAACAATTATTTTTTCTTATGAACCACATATAAAATACTCATCCTGAATCACAAGGGAACATGTACTGCCCACATTCATATTTGTGAATCATGTTCTCATCTTCTAGCTTCAGTCAATCCTTTTGTGATCTACCTCCCTCTCAAGTACTAAACTAATGAAGACCACTAAGGGAATTATCATGCTTTTATTTATTTATTTATTTCATTTTAAGCTGGATTTCTAGTATGCTCAGCTGTTATCAAATTATTTTCCTCAGAAATAAAGTCATCTATCCCACCAAGTTTGTGTTCTGGATGGGCAAAATAGCCAAGAAGCCTTGTGTGTGTGCATATCATTTCTAATGCCTTCCAATCTAGCCTTCTGCTCTCATCACACTTAGGAGTCTTCATGTACAGTAATCACAGTAGTCAATACATTCCCTTTGGAAGGGTGTCATCCTTTGACAAAGTGGATGATAGCCTCAGATTTAACTGCCACCTTAAGTGTGCTTTCATTTCTGCTTCACCATGCAGGAAGTCACTACTGTATGCATTTCAGCTATGTAAGAAACAGAATATATAGAAACAGAATATAATTGGATTCTTTCAAGGCTAGTACTACAATGAGATTATCTGCATTGTTTGCTAAAGAACTACATGAAAGAAATTTTACATCTGAGCATGTTGCTCTCCCAGTACTAAATATGAGACAATGAAGAAAAGAATGAGAAGACTCGGGAGCTAAACGGGTGAACTATGTAGGAACCAAACAGAATTATTACTTAAAAAAAGGGCAACTGAGTTTCAATTTACTTCAAGATTTTTGGATTGCGATTTTTTTTTCATTGACTTCTCCATAGTGCCCTTTCCATATGCTCAAAGGAATACTCTTTTCCATCGACCTTCTATACCACTTGTTCATATTTCAGAAATTTTGTGCTTATTCAGTTGGTCTTGATCTAAATGGTTTTCCTGTCTATCTTGTGCTCAGTTACTACAGATTTCTGGCCCCCAAGAAACCAGGATTATTATTTGTTTTAAAACAGTCATTTATGCCATTTGGCAACTCAGGTGATGAGACAAAGCCCTAGACAATAAACTAATACAGATGGCTCTTATTTTATTTTTATTTTTATTTTTAAACTTCTCTTGATTTCCCCTCTTTATTTTTGAGGACATCTGAGAGAAAACACAGCAGGCGATTTTCTTAGAATGGGTTTTCTGCTCTTCAAATGATAGCATCCCTAATATACTAAAATGAATTCAAGTAAAATATTTTGTCCCTCTCTGAGACATCTTACAAATACCAGAGAGAGAGAGAGAGAGAGAGAGAGAGGGAGGGAAAGTTCATCTATAAATTTAAATACATTCAGATCCTTGTCTGTCTCTAACCATATCCCTTTTTCTCCATTTCTCTTTGCTCACCAAAAAATCTCAGCAGAAAAACAGTTGGGGTATACTGCTTTAATTAACAGAGGAAGCTAAAATTTTATTTTATTTTCAAATAACGTATCAGCATGAGTAATTGAAGAGAAGACAATGACGCTCCAGGTCCTTCTACCTGAGAATAACAAGGCCTTAATATTGCTGTATTTCATAGTAAAATATAGAACAATTAAAATAACTTTTAATAGTTCAGTGTTCTCTTGTTTCTTATTAAGTTTTAATGACATTTTTTTCTGAGTCCTAACACACCTTCCTTCAAAATTTATCAAGACTTAATAGTTTAAAGGACACAGGATAGCTGCTCAGAGCATGTATAGACAAAGGGATCTGTTACCTTAGTAACATGGTTGTATGGCACTTCCTCCACCTCATGCTTCCAAACATGATTTTCATACGGCAATGCTCACTTATGTATTCTGCTTAGTCATGTTTACTCACAGTAGGAAGTATGAGGCCATGTCTTCATACCAAGTTACACTGCTTTAACTGAAGGTCAGATCTGAAACCAATTCAAGTAGGAAATAGGTGATTTTACTTATTTCACTTGAGGAGGGACTATTTGGGCTTAGATCAAGTCAATTAGGAACAGGTTTAAACTAAGTGGAAACAAGTTGTCATTATAAGGCAATAACGATGTCTCTGGTGATTTGTCTAAGTGTAACTAAAATCTGTGCAAATCCATGTGCAATCTCTAAATAAAAGCTCATATATCCTGGGAAAATTCTTCCAATCCCAGGCTATGCACAAACATAGCTTTTTATGCTACCAAGCCATGCCCTTTTCCCCAGAAAAAGATTATTTGCTTAATATTCCTTCACAGTGACTGTTGCCTACAGTTAGCGGTCTACCAGCATTGCATCATTTTTATCTCATTCCACAGTGCTCTAAGACTATTAACTATGCCACACCAAGTTACTATCTAGACTTACAGTATCTAGCATATTGACTTATTAGCCAACAGATCTTAAATAATTATTTTGAACTACTGACCATGTAGCAGATTAAACTGATGAAGACATGAAATTTCTGTTTTTGAAATATCTTGAAGGGGTGCTCAGCAGTAATGTGCATGTGTTGGACTGGGAGAGAGTCAAAATGAACTCCAATTTACATGTTGCAAAAAGGGATTGGATGGGTAATGAGATCTGATATCTCTATTGGTATAGGATAGTCATGGTTTTTAATAGATTATCCTAGTGTCCATATAGATATTTACAAAGACATTGATTTCCCACGTTTTTGTCCCAGTGCTCCATCCTATTCCCTAATGCTGATGGGCAGAATGAGAAGCCAACCTTCATCAATGCAGCCGATACATAAATCAACAGCATAGCAAAAACACTCCACAACCATCTTCGAGGTTCTGCTACTGCTGCAAAGGCTGACACAAACACACCTGACGTTCCATTGCTCTTTGGATAGAATTGCTATAGCCACTTGCAATCTTGTGATACTTACTGCCTTCTCCTAAGAAATAGAGGCTGGCTCATTTCTGGCCATAAAGCCGAGTGTCTTGAAAAAGCAGGCTCCTAAAGTCTGGGAAATTGAGGGGAAGGTGGGTATCAGAATTTCAGAAGAGGAGAAGAAAAGAAAGGAAATCTATCTGATGCAGAAAAAATACTCAGTTTGCAATCTAATGGCCAATTTTTAAAACAACTCCACGTTAAACATGATTATGATCTGCATATCATTAGGATCTATTTCTAAAATGTTACAAAATCAGTATGCCTTTGCTTTCACCATTTTTAACCAACACAATCATGAAGTAAGCTAATATTTTTCTACCCATATTGACCAGGATGCTGCATGGGCAATCAGGAGTAATTTCACACAGCAGCAGGCTTTGTTTTGAGAACACCACACACAAAACAAGCAGATTTTTTATCTTTCTCCTTTAGAATAAAAGCTAGAAAGACTAGAAAAATAAAATATCCCATAAAACACATGGCAGCAAAAATTGAAGAATAACACCTTTTCACTAATGTTGAAGTTTTCTTTTCATTTGCCACTTCTCATGGCAGTAAATACTGTAGGGATAGGGGAAAAAATTGCACATTCACAGAACAACAGAAACTGTACAACTATACGTAGTCAATTACTATATAATCAACTTCAAACAAGCAGAAAAGCAAAGCTAGTTACTTCTCTTTGGAAGCAGCTGATTTCAGTTAAAATGGAAAAAAAAAATATCATTAGGAGTACAAATAATGAATGTGTTCTTCTGCTGCCTGCATGTAAAGCCTGAAAAGTACCTTTTCATTCCACATTCTGTATTACAGCTCCTCTCCAGACTTAGCTGAGAATATCCCTAAGTCTAATGGGTTAAATGCTTATTATACCACTGTCTTATTTGTAAAAAAAGGCACCTACTACAAGCCTACTCTTCATGCAAAATTGCCAATTTATAGCAATATTCCTTGTTTAGAAAACAAGGCTATCCAAACACTATAATTACAATATGCACCAGCAGGCATAACCCTGCATTAATACACAGACTCCAGATACATTCGTCAAATAGAGTTTTTTTTCTCTTTGCCTTCTTCTCAGGGTACTTTTAAGTTCAGGGACAGAGAACATGTCTTCATTAGAAACATTAACATTCACAGGCTGTAGTAAATTTTGACAGTGAAAAGGTCTCTGTAACCTTTAGTTGTGCAGAAATTTACTTCCCAAGAAAATTACAGCTGGCACTGTCTTAATTAATGCTAGCTTTCTTTTCTGAAAATTGTGGGCTTGTCAGTAAAAAAGGCAGAAAAACCTGAGTTTAAAAGACTGGACACAAAAGACGCATAGAAATAAAGCCTTGCAAAATTTCATAATATTGCTCTGTTTTTGTTCTACAGTATGGAGATGAAAAGATCTAATTTGATTTTGCCAAATGGAGCAACATATATGTAATATAGAAATGATTTGCATTCTCTCTTTTGTCTTTGAGTTTTATCATGTAAAGAGTGCTTTTTTTAAGCCATTCTGTTTTAAAAGCAATAGGTCAAATAATATCTATATCTGCAGGGGGAGGGGAATAAGGTATGAGTTTTTTTTTTAAGCATTTCTTTGAATGTTCCTAGTAAACTGTAGCCAACAGTAAAAAATGCAGCAGTTTTTCACATGATTTTTAATTACCTGACATCTTTTTCTGATTTTTAGAATGATTTTAGCATTACTGTACAAATGTATCTCTTAATATTTACCTTCATGTCTCAGAGTTGTATTTTGATACTATAAATACTTTCTCTTTGGCATATAAAGAATATTTATTCAGTGACTGAATTTTGATTATCATGCATGATCTTTAATTGCTTGACAAGGTGTTAAATGTATACCTTATCTCTGAACAGCATTTTCTTATGTGCAGGTTGGATTACTGTTAAAAGCAAATAGATATTTTCTTTGTTTTGTCTTAAATATGAAAAGAACAATAACATGTTTCTACATGAGTGGTCATATCCTCATATTCTCTTTTGGAAGAGATTTCCAGCATTTTGTGTTTTGAACTGTTGTGCAGTTCCCAGCTCTATCACTGGAAGCAATAAAAAAGTCTTCCACAGAAGACTCTTACGTATACCAAGACATGACACCATTTCGGCACTACAAGAAGCACCAATACTGCATGTCAGCTGTTCAAAACATTTTATGCGAGTTTCTACAAGCACTTTAAATTAAGGTGCCCTGTATAAATGGTTTATTCATGCTTATGAAATGATTAGTTAGTGCCACTACATCCTTTAATAACTTATTGTAAGGCATGTTATAAAATGCATCATCAATAAATGCTTAAAATGCTGCCACAGCAAGGTGATAAGCTGTTACAACAGTATTTTAAGATGTACATATTGTTCAAATAGTTTGTCTGCTGTTTCAATGCATACTTTCAAGTTTTTTACAAGCATGTTATTGAATGCTGTACAAATAATAAAATATTTATAAATATCACCTTAATTTAAAGTTTACTATGTTTTCATAACTTGAATGTACAAGCCACGTAGACCGAGCAAGCGTCAAAAGTACAGAAATGTAGAAGAGAAAAATCCCTATTTTAGAGGCAAATCTCTGTGTATCTCTCTAAGACAGAAAAATTCACAGAATTCCCCAGACACAGGGTCTGTATTATCGAGGTTTGAACCATTAACCATTTAAGAAATTGCCATGAATAAGGAAAAAACAAAAAACAACAACAACAACAAAAACCAGGCACTTAAAGCCTGAAGTTCTGACAGAATGTCACACACTAAATGTTTTGGCTGTTTATAGCACTTGGCAATTTTACTGAAACAATAAAATCCCAGTGTGGGCTATGGAGCCCATATGGACAAATGTAGGGCCTATCTTTGCCACTTTCCATAATGGAAAATGAACAGAATAACATTATGGACAAATGTTAATAAAAGGAGTACAGTCATAAAGCAGATGCTGATTGGGACATCAGCTTATGCATTTATCTGCTTCTCAGCTTAACCACAATGAGCACGAAGTCTTAGGTGATACTCCAAAAAGGAATGCAACCTCAGGAAGAGAAAGCCAAGTTCATTGCTTAAAAATGGTATACTAGTAACTGCAAGAACATAGCAAGTGGGGGGGTCTAAGGATATACTTACACAAGAAATGTAGTCAAATTTTCCTTGCTCGTTGTCAAATTAATTGAACTACTTATATAAAGTGAGGAGACTCGAGGAAAGCACTTCCAGATATTCACTCCAAACATTAGGATTTCCATTCCTTTCTGTGATCCCCTGTGACCTTGGATCATTTATTTATGGACAGACCATGATGGGTCTTTGTTTCAGCATGAGGAAAGGCAGCAACATGGATATTTGATAAGGCCAAAGAGACCCAGCAGGAAAAAAAACTTTACCCTTGAAGGGAAAAAGGCTAAAAGGCAACCCCTAGCAAACATGCTGTATAGTTAATCCTCATGTAGTGGACAGCCTAGTTCATTTAGTTCACATTTGCTCACCTCTGGAACAGGGTAAAGCACCATCAGTCTCTGAGGAGGCTGCTGTCAGAGATCGGTATACACATACCAACTTCATTTAGTGTGATTCTGCCATCTGTGCTGGTCTGAGCAGCAACCAGAATGATCCCACCATCTTTTTGCCACCTGCACAGTGGTTACTGACCTCATGGAGGAATCATTTGAGGGGAGTAAACGCAAACATTGCTCTGCCCCTTTCTACTTTCCTAGATGTCCACTGAGAACGTGCAAGCACAAATGCATTTTCTACAACCATAGCTGGAGGGATGCAAACTCCTCCTTCTCTGAGCCACTCCCGGAACATGCCTTACTTTGAGCTGCATGGCCAAGAGCAAGTCCACGTTTTAGCTCACAGAGGAGCTGTACTAACTAAGTGGCTCAGTACTGATGTGCTCCTGTTCCATTCCACAACAGTTATTTCTCATTGGATGTGATTGATCATAAACATATTAAACCATTGAATATTCATCTTTTAACACATTGGAGCACATAAAGGAAGCAATTAGCATTCCTGAATTTGTCTTCTGTAAATTTATTTTCTCAAATAATTTTTTTTTGCATGATTTATTAAAAAATAAAGCCAAACACTTGGTTCTCAGATCCTGACCCTCTAATCACTCACATATGTGCCCGTCTCTCGCATGTGCTCTTTGAGACTCTAGTAGTCTCAAATTGGGATTTATCTTGTATAAGTAATGCTTCTCATTTTTTTTTTGGTGCCAACAGTATGATTTTTCACCTTCTTTCCTGTCAATTTCCAAGTACTACATAGACATCTCTTCTATCTTTCTTCCTTCATTTTAGAAGTGGTAACAAGATAATTTTTCGGATTTTCCCAAAATTCTTGTCCAAATAGATTTTATTTAGTTTCTAATAAATGTATAAAATTATTCAGATATGGACACATATATGATTTTCATATAGATTTATATATATAATTACTCATGAGTTTGCTTAACCTTTATCACTTTATTATTTTTATTGAATGACTGCTTTAAAATTTGGTAACCCATCAAGTCCTTCACATTTAAGTTACTCCCACAAATGATTTCTCCCTCAAATGCTCACATATTGATATGACCTTCCTTCACCCATTTCTGCAATCCAGCTTTGTGACCCGTTCTGTTCTACTAGCCTATGGGCTGGGCATAGGTAGTAGAAGAGTTTACTTGGACCAAGAGGATCCAAGACTGGGCTGCAATTAGTAAGGATGTTGTGGGAGACAGCACAGCAAGAATCCAGATTCAGAGGAGTGCTGATGGTCAGTGGTTCACTGACACCTGGCATACAACTGTACCACAACACCCTTCTGGTATGTCCCCTGTTAAAATAATAAAACCTACCCCTGCCTTTAACCTCCTGCTTATGCTATTGCATAATCAGAGACTTACTTTCTCTAAACTACAAAGAATGGGGAGGGATGATATATACACCCCTTCATTTACTAGTTTATTCTGTTCTTCTGTTGTAAGCTCAAGACTGAGATCTGACAGCTGTGAGGTATTTTAACTACAAGTACCCTCTGGATGTTTGGAGATGTTTCTAGCCATTCTGATGCAAACTCAGCGTTTTAACTTATCCAGTGGACTTCATAGGAATAAACTTAACTGGGTGACTACTTAATGTCTTTCTTTCACTCTGACCTCATTAAAAAAAAAAAAAAGACAAAATAGATATAGGATATTTACTTATTCTTCTGCTTAAAAAGTATGGAATCTGTGTTACATATTTACCTATTAAATCATTATATATCTGGTTCAGAAATCTACAAGCGGACTGTCATTTACTAACACACATAAGTAAGCTTCATTTTATTCTTTGGTATGTGTGAGCCTTGAAAATACTTATTTCTGCCTTTCAAGGAAATTGTAAATTTCTGGTGTATGTGCGCACTCTACAATATCTTCTTGTTAAGTAGATAGGGCCCTAGGGACATAATAGTATATCACAGTATTTTTGCCTAACTATAGTTAACATGTGACACTTCTATTTGCCCCAAGATAATGTACAAATATGTTTTAGAGGTTTTCCTAAAGATAATCATGATGTTTCATCTTGCCCTTCTAATAATAACAACAGTTTAGCTTTCGTCCTCCTCCTCCCCCCAGGCCCCCACCCCTTTCTTGGCGAGCCTGACATTCAATTTGGAGAATCTAATGTCAGCAAGAAATCCATATGTACTCCTGAGAGTGGTAGGCATGCCCCTTTGAATCTATTTTTAGGTTACTGTAGAATAAAGTGATATTTTCTTCCTTCAGTCATTTCTCTCCCAAGCATCTCCCACCTTTTCAATGTTTACAAAGGAGAACTTTATGCTTCATCTTACGGAAAATATTTTTTGTGTTCAAATTGAACATATATTGGTATGTACAATGACATGGCAAGATTTGTTGTACAGCTCTACGAAGGAGAAATATTTGCAACAGAAGAGTCAAAAAGTTTACAATTTGAGCAAGGCAAAGTCAAGACCACAGATACTGTAAAGATATTTACATTTTCCAGAGCAATCTGTAATTTGCCCATTTATAAGTAATTATTCCGTTCCTTCGAAGCCAATTTACTGTTCTGGTGTTGATCTTTGAGACCAAGATAACCTAACCCATAACTTAACTAAACACTATTCCACTTAGAGGGTCTATCTTATACAGGATTTCGGCACTGATCTTCTAACATTTCTGAGTTAGTACCAGTCCAAGATGGAAGCAAATCATGCTTGGCTTGCGTAGTGATCATTTCGGTAACTTGAATCCATTATTTAAACACCAGTTGTTCATCCCAACCCTGAAAGTTTACCAAGATTGACAGTAACCTACCCATTTTGGAAATCTCAACACAAAATTCCAGGACTGACAGTTTACCAGACTGGCCTGCCTGCTCATGTGCCTTGAGCCAGCTGCCTCCAAATGTGGTCAATACACACTGCTTCATGCTGATGCAGAGTTTGACCTTCGTCCTCTGCTGTGGGGACAGGGGTGCGAGTCACAAGAGCTCTTAGCCAACACTTCCAGATGCACCAAATGTATAAAAAACAAACTAAGCAATTTCAAGCATACTTGGGATAGAATTTGATCTTCTTACTGCACCCCAGTTATAACAAATAGAAATTTGATTAAGAACCTGGGTCTTTCTTTCTTCCAGAAGACATTGAATAAAGATCACAAAATCTCCATTCATCCAATTTACAATGATTTACACAGATTGCAGAAAGGCTGTTTTGCATGATGGACCAAAAAAACATGGAATGCAGTCATCTGTGTTATAGTGGTCTTTGTCATACTGGCATACCTGTCCTACTGGTTGCTTCCATTGAAACAACAGTTCTGCTCAGTCTTTCCCAACTACAAATATGCAAAATTATCTTCTGAAGGAGACACAAGCAGAGAATCTTAGCTAATCCACATATTTCTGTTACACCTTACTTGTGTATTCATTGTCCACAGAAGGGAGAAGGCTATTGGTGGTAATTATTCCTTCAGTCTCACCTGTGATTGGTCCCACTCATCTTGTGGGAAAGATCTCTGTGGGCTTCAGTAGTTCCCTTTCTCTATCCTCTCCTCTGAATCTGTCCCTATGGCTCCCATCCTACTTCCTCATTTCCAACAGAGAGGACCTTACAACCCTTAAAAAGAAGGAATACAATGACAAATATTATGTTCTGCATTAGAAGCAAGAGCTTTAAAATGTATTTTCTCCAACATACATTATTTTTAAAGCACAACATCATTTTTAGACTCTCTCCTTATTTGTTTATTTTTAGCACATATCAAAACACAGCAGTTCTCCCTCCAGGCTATATTTGGCAAAGTTACAGAGACTTTCCAGGCCACCTCAAAGCAGAGATTAATCCAAACAATTTAAACCTCTCACTGTTCCACAGGAGGATGGCATTCGATTGGATTATTTAGGGAGGACAAAATGTTTTTGTTGATGAGAGAGATGAAATCCTCAGAGAGCGAAATCAATCTTATGTAGAGACCCTGGAGCATTGATCTTGGTGTACATTGACAATTTCTGGTTGTTTAGCTATTTGGAATGACCACACAAAATGAGCAAGTTGTTAGAGTTTTAAGGTTTTGGTATTTATTGGCAACCCCAGTGCTCATATGATTAATCACACATTCAGAGTGTGAGCTCAGTGGAAATTGACTGCAACGCAGCAGAAACAAAGTTTTCAGTTATCATTGTGTAATAAATTGAAGCTATATCCCTAAGCAGATTTGTCTTCAAGTTTCCAATTTGCCTTGTTAAAAGTGTTGTTTATACAGTAGTTAGCAAAAACGCAAGTAATTACACACAGAATTCATTCTAAGCGATTCTGTATATATTTTTTTTCTCTCTATTGGTTTTCTATCTTCATTATCCAATATTCTGCTACACCTAAGCAGAAATCACATTCAGGAAAAAAAATCAAAAAATAGCCAGGCCATAGAACAAGCACTTGCTTATATTGAGGGCAGCATTTCTTGGATATAATGCTACAAGACAAGGCCTTCTGAACAAACTAAGCCAAATGCAAACATCCTTTAATAAAACACTTTTCCCTTTGCAGTTGCACTCTCTGATGCTTACCAGTGAGAAGCTGAACAGAAGAACAAACATTTTGGTTTATATCTTACATTTCATTTAATGAAAAATATTTATTCAGAAAGTTTGAAAGAACATTTTTTCAAATACTGCTAGGTTTTTAGACATGCATTTTGCATTGTAAGAATGCCCATTTCTTTCACCAAAAACCAGATGCAAAAATAAAATCATAACTATAATTGGAAATTGGAGAACAATTTGGGGAATGCAAATACTGAGAGAATATATTTAAAATGAGGAGTGCCAGGTAGAGAAATATACAGAGTCTATGAAGGAAGGAGCTGCTCCAGCTATGGTACACTGGTAGAGACCTGGGCTGCCAAAGATTGATAATGCTTTACAGCCTTTTACACTTGCCACTGGGATCTCACTGTAACCTCAAAGAAGCAGTTGCTAGGATGTACTTGCTAAAGATAAGAGCAAAACTGTGGAACAGAAAGGGGAAACCCTGTAAGGCTGGCCTTGTGCTTCCCCAGAGAGGCTTACATACTCATAACGTACAGAAACTATATCCAGATCAGGAGAGACCTAATTACAGAGCTCAGAGATGTTAATGACACACAGAAATTTACATGCAGCTGAAAATATGAATATCTCTACACCGGCAGTCATATCTCCACAGGGCTGGCTTCAGAAGCAATGTACTGTAATCTGAGAGCTTTTTCTGTAAGGTGGAGCCTTTCAAATAGTCAAAGATTTATTTTTTAAGTGAACAACACTTAGCATAAGCCTCTGTTAATTTTTATTGACCAAGATCTTTTTTTTTTTTTTTTTTCCTATTTGTAATTCCTTCTCTTATGCCCTCTCTGAATAGGGCTTACAACAATAATTCCTTACATTTGTCCTTCCATCTTGTGATCTCAAAGTCCTATATCTGATTTGGACACAGTAATCTCCAAAGCAATGAATACCCTTTTAATTTACTGAGACCTTTTAAGGACAAAATTCCTGAATGATTTTTCTTAGGCTTCATATTAGATGCAAAGCTTTTTCATGCTTATATTTATTTTGCCAATTTGTGTAACACTGTGGTTGCCTAGTTGACTGACTTCTATGTTCCTTGTTTCTCTTTAGCTTCAGGGAAATATCCCTATATCTTTACCTGTAGTGGAGATAAGGAGTTGTCACAGCTGCTGTCCATGCACTCCTCAAACCAGAGAGTACTGTAATAAATCCTGTTTTATTTTATGGACAAATAAATGCTGAGGTAAAATATTCGAGGATCGTTGCTTGAATACTTGCCATAGCAGCGCTACTGTAATAACCACTATGACATTAATTTACTGCAATGTGCCGTAGGAAGAAGGAAGAAGGAGGGAGAAGGGCATTAAAAGAGAAAAATTACTATCCTTCAGATTTATTGGGATTGGCCTTCCTCATTTTCAGCCATCATTAGTTGATTAGGTGCTGATGACAGTATGGACAAGCGTGCTAGAATAGTTGGCTAAGAAAAGCCCTAAAGGTACTCTGTTAATTGAGATGATGTTCATATTGTACTTACTGAACATAACTGCAGACAGTGAAATAAGAGCTTAAGTGTTGTGTAACAGACCACACGAACATTCACTCATTATTAGTCTGTAAAGGGGTGAAAACACTGTATATAGGTTACTATTACTACAGAAAAAGAGATAATATTAAAAACTGGAGGAGACTATCTTTTATACAGCATTCTGGGAGGCGTTGAGAAACCTGTCTAATGTTGTTCCATAGTTCCATTAGGGAGACATTACGCTATCAAGGGAGCTGAAAATTGACTTATGCCTTCATCTTCTAAGAGGTATGCACCTGAACATAACGAAATAGCCAGATTTGCTTGCTCACTAGAAGCTTACATCCTATTGATACTCTGTTGGTGCTTATATTCCATATACCTTAAATTTTAAGGTAATTTAGAGAAAATGGCAAAGAAATGCCACTCTACCTCATTCAATCTTGTTTGTGAAAAGTCAGCATTACACATGAAGAAAGAAATGTGTGCATCTCTGCACAGAACCTGCAATGCACCAGATACTTGGATTCAACCGTAATTTTTTGGTAACAATGATAACACTGTTACCAATAACTCCACGATGTTAAATAATTTAATACGGACATTAGCCTGCTTCTTGCTGTGGCCAGGGTGAATTTCAAACTCAGTGCCTAGACAGACAGTCACAACGAAAAACCCTCTTTAATCTTCAGAATGGAATGGACAGCAGTTTAAAGGATCTTTTAAACTTCCAGGCAAATCTCAACTCTTTTCAAACCAATAGTCCTAGGAATATACAATCCCCCAAGCAAAATTATCCCAGTACCTGAAGCATTGTGCTCTTAAAGTTCAAATTTAAAGTAAATTTGCCCTCTTTCAGGAAAGTAAGCAAATTATATCTGATCATTAGCACGATCATATTGAACACATCCAGTTACAGGGCACAAGTCCTCAGCAATATTTGAAATAATTTACGCAGAACTCTGTAAACTCACTGACTTAACTAGTGCTTCAAGTGTTTTCACTACACAGTCAAATCAGTAATTACATACTGTTGTTGTCAATGGTCTCTAGCACAGTTTTCTTATGGGATGGCATTAGCATTCAACAGCTTCTTCTGCCATCAGATTCCTTTTACAATAAAAATGCTTCTATCTTTAATGTCCAGTGAGATAATAAATGGCATTGCCTTCTTTCAGACAACATCTGTTGTGACTTTGGCATTCGGTTCAGTGGAAGGGGAGTAGCGATCGATCACATTATTGGGTACCTAGACACTATGTGGCAGCATCTTTAGCAAAAGGCTTTGAAACTTAAGCAAGTAGTCTGAGAGACACAAGAAAAATGAAGAATATTTGAAGAGTCAAGATAAGAATGGAGACATCCAAAAGAAACAAGAGATTCAGGATCAGAGACATGCAATACTCTCAAAAATGTTAGCGCAAAAATATTCACTTTAAAATACTTATCCGAGTCAGCACTAACAAGATCAGGCTTTTGCAGTTTGTGCTGTCTTCTTCTTAAATCATTGTGATTTTGGATTCATGTATTACTGTCATAGCAGTGACAGAAAACAGATCTGTTTAAAGCCTGCTTTACCAAGACCTGTCAAGGTTTGAACTAGAAGAGTGATACATTTGACAGATTTTGGAGATACTGTTTCCTACCACTACCTGGGAGGGCTGATGCAAGAAATAGAAATCTACCAGACCCAAGCATTGAAATTTCCACCAGGACTTGAAGCTGGCCAGGCACAGAGCAGCTGCATACTTTAGGACTGGAAGATGAATAGAGTAAATGTAAATCAGTCACAGTGCAGACCAGTTGTTATGTACAGAGTGGGAAAATGGAGAATGAGGTGGAGCAACACAACAAGATAACAGTATCTATAACAATGTAATAAGGAGTGAAGACAAGACAAGGAGTACGAAATCTGAGCAAGTTTGCCTTTTGTTGTAAAACATACTACTGTGAAACCAGGATGAACAGGGAAGCAACACTTTGTAGAATTTTTACAAAAATATCATTATTTGCAAACAAGCATGTTAAAATATTTTTATCCTACCTCGAGTACAGCATATCACTTAGTCTAAAATCAGAAAAAAAAAAAACCAACCTTCAAGTCTGAGCTATATGTGGTACACAAGAATTACAGGATGAGGACTTACATCTTAAAGACATTCACAAATGCAATGTTATTAAAAGTTATTGGTTGTTTGTAGTATTGGGCTCTTTGCAAAGATTTGTGACACAAGTTCTTAGGTTATCTGAAAATATCTAGCCCCTCCTGCAGCCATCTTTTACAGCTGAGAATCAGTCTTTCTTGCCTCCTTGGTACCTTGAAGACGCATCACAGAACTATGTCTACTTACGCAACATGCAAAGTCTTTTATGTGGAAAGTCCTGAATAAAGTCTCTGCCCCAGGTCTGTATGGCTTCTATAACTTTCCTCAGCAGATTAAAAACACTGTATTCATGCTGTTCAACCATGGGGCACGCCGAGTTCCCTGGTCCAACCCCACCTGCTATGGATGCCAGTTATGGGACAGCCTTTTCTCTACTCACTGTTCCTCAGCTAGACCCTTTGCTCTAAACCCATCTTTGTTCTTCCTCTGTACAAAATACAGCTGACCGGCATGTTCACTGTCACCTTCATACTTCACACTTTCCAGGATGTTCCTTATCTTCCCACGTAACCATGCAATACTTTCAGTCTCTGCCAGGTTGTTCTCTCTCCATGTCCCAGTTCACTCACTCCATGATACGTTAACATGCTCTTATCTAACTAAACTGCTTTACTCAAATTTCTATAGTCATAGAGCTTGCATTGCTCCTATCCTATATATATTCGTGTATATTGCAAAACTCCAACTCACCCTGTATCTTCTGCAAACAGAAGTAGATCTTATCTCATCCCATAAACCTCCCTCTCACCTCCATACCTCCACCCCTACTTTATCCTATCCCCCACACTACAGTGCGAAACAGCCTGTTTCATCATACACCTACTCAGAGAGTCTGCCAGCCACAATAAAATAGAGATTACTGTACCTTTCTGCAGTCCCATCACTCGATGTAATTTCATCACTGCAACTCTTCCTCTTCCCACACTGCGGAGACAATTGCGGAGTCCTCTTCTCCGCTCCATACGTATAGATGCAGGAAGTGTGGAGTCAGGCTTGCAGTCTCTTGCTTACAGCAGAGAGAGCTTTCAGTCTAAACACTTCTTCCATTACAGCATCATACTGATCAACTGAGATGAGGTATTAGCCAGTGTCACAAGAAGAGAAGGGTGGGTGAGAACTGATTTTTTATTTTTATTTTTTAAGGTCTTCTGCATTTGAAGCAAGGAGAAAATGGGAAGTATTTATATGGGACATGAAGATGAGCAATATCCTTTTAGTTAATTAGATGCACTCAAACTTAACTTAATCTATGTAATAGATGCACACCAATCTGGTTTTACAAATAACCAGGTGCCTTAGGAGTGATGAAATTCAAGTTGAATTTCTTGAAGTGCAATTTAAGATGCAATAGATCCTTTGATATGGTATTAAGACCATTCCTCAGGACTCTAGCACCTATGAAGCAGTTCATTTACACAGTAGTGTGTTGTATCTTCCTTCCCCATGTTTCTGTGAGATGAGATTAAAACTTAGGTACCATTTTGGCAAAAAACACCTTTGCACCAAGAAGTCTGATGAACAGTATAAGTAGGTGTGTCATGTTATTCAGCTCAGCTGCAGTCCACATTCAATTAACTCATTTTCTTAGCAACTTCCTATTAAGTAATATTGGACAGTAAAGTGGCATCTGAGCTTCCTGTCTCCAGGTTAGGGGCCAGGAAAAAAAAAGACACCTATTATTTCATTCTACTTACTAAGACTGTGGAAGGATAAGTCTCTTTAGGGTGGAGGAAAAAAAAAAAAAAAAGGTTAATAAAAAAAAATCTTCAAAGTGTTTAATTTTATTTTTTTATAAGTCTGTCTATATAGTTCTTAGAGAAGGCTCAGTCACTAGCAAACCAAATAATGATGGATTCATATGTATCTTCATCAAAACAAGCAGAAGTACATCGGGGGACACTCCAATTTTTCACCATTCTGTGGTTGATATCAAGGGAAAGATGAGATTTCTTCCACCTCACAGAGTGTGATCACACTCTTTCAATATTTCCAAAATCTCGTTATATGGTACTCTCAGCCAGGATGCCCACCACTTCCTAATGTTCCTGAGCAATGGAAACATAGCTTCCCTGACCTATTATTGCTCCTGGGGAAAAAGGGACCCATCTCTATGAACCAGGTCTCCTAAGCCCTGCTTAAGGACAGCTGAAGAAACAATGAAGTATAGAAGAGGAAACTGGAGATTATGGGAATTTATAGGTAGCATAGACAAAAATTGTAGCAGGAAGAAAACAGCGAAGGGATTATTGGTAGGTACTAGGGAGACATACTATAATCAGATATCAGACTGCAGAGGAGAAACTAGTAAAATGATATAAATACAAAATTATAAAAAAAAAAATACATCATTATATTTCTAAAAACATATCTTGCTGAGTTGTAGAATCTTCTAAAGCAAAATAAGCTGTATCTCCAGTGTAGACTCCCAAACTGTCTAGGGAGATTGTCTGTGTTTGACAGATTTTGATTTTTTTGGCAGTGTTCATATTTTGTGAAAGAATAACATTATCCTTTTTTAATATACATCTTTGCTATATCTGTCTTCACTGACTTTTCTAAGAGATCAACAGACCAGGTATCAATCAGATCTTCTTGCACTACTCACTAGATTTCAGAACATCTTTTGCCTCTTTTTTCTTGTTTTGTTTCATTTTTTGTTTTGTTTTGTTTTTTTCCATCTCCTCTTGCTCTCCATTAAGTATTTCCAGTCTCACTAGAACTCCAAACCTTTAGGCAATATCTTGAGCAGCTGCTATAAAAACAACTGATGGTGTTTCACAATGTTCATCATTCCTGTAGCACTTGTCCAACTACTAACCCAGTAAATCTTTTTAATACCTCTACAGATTGGGATTTTTAGTTTTACTTTTTAGCAAGAAGGATACACAGACCATGAACTTGGAAAAGGAACATGAAATATTTTTTTTTTATTTCCTTTAGTAATCACTATGTATAAATAGGTGTGACTACAGAAGATCAAATAATTCATTGTGAATAACATTTGTTAATTTAGCTTATTTTTCCCCTTCATAGGTAGCTTACGAACAGATCCTGAAGTCTGTCACACATTCACAGTTTGTAAACACTTACGATTTTGTTTGGGAGAACAATTATTGGCATGTTGTTGGTTCACAAATTGTTCATTAGGGGAATTTTCTATTCACGTAGATCATTGAGTCACCTATGGCTGTGGATTCATTCTAGACAGCAGCATGCCTCAATGCCTTTATGCTTTCTATTCCAGCTGCTCATTCTCCCGCAAAAGCCAAGGTTATGCTGGTACAGCTATGCAGTGAACAAGATCAGGGATCTGATCTGTCTGAAGAGATAGTGAAGTATCAAAGAGCAGACTGTGGATTATGGGAATTTCTGGGTAACATAGACAAAAACTGTAGCAGGAAGGAAGAAGTGAAGGGAGTATTGACAGAGACAAGCTGGGGGAAGAAAAAAGAGAGCATTTCATCTGGGTAAGTTTTCTCACTTAGCCTACCACACAACTGCCCAAGAACCAATGCTGGCAAATCCCAGGAAGAAGCAAAGGGACACAACTGGACAAGACAGGGCTGCCTGCACTGTTATAGCTACCAAACAAACATGACACAGCCTAAGGTTTGTAGAGTTTTTTTGCTTTCTAATTGATCACACACTGGCTTTTAACACTTCAGAATAGCAACTAGCTAATAGAAACTCATGTGGATGTGTTTTTGTTTTGGGGCAAACAGTACTCCATGCTAAAATTTTAAAAATTGCAGATATTTGCAAATGTTTTCATCAGACAAGGATGAATCAACCTCACGATAGTAATCATAACTGTGAATTGAACTTGGATACTGTTTATAGAAGCAGTTGCAGATATATAAATTTTTATTAGCTTGTTGTTAAAATTTGTAAATTAATAATAACATTAATGTACAGATTCAACTTTTTTTTTTTATATAGGAATAGGTTTCTGAGACAGCTAAGTATTAGGCAGAAAGTTCTGCTGTGACTATCACTTTTCTAGTTATATACAAAAGACCAAACAGGACAAATTTAACAATTT
Organism: Anseranas semipalmata; assembly: GCA_013399115.1. NCBI lineage: Eukaryota > Metazoa > Chordata > Aves > Anseriformes > Anseranatidae > Anseranas > Anseranas semipalmata. The sequence continues at coordinate 1,086,057 of VXAA01004162.1, read as the reverse complement.
CAGTAACTTTAACCATCTAGAGTAGATAATAACATCTATTTTAGCTCATTGCACAAAGGAAGTGAAGAAAGGTCTCATACTGTTCCTTAAGACATAGTTCTATACTGTTTTTGAGACAGAATATGACTGTATGTAAAGAGCTTGTCTTTATATTCACTCTCCTGAATATTCTTAGAAAACTATTTCTTTGCACGGCTGTGGATTAGAGTAAAGGGAATTAGGCACTGAATTAAAATAAAAAAAAAAAACTGTAGGAAGTAGATGTCTAAGTAAATTCAGAAACCTTTAATTATTTGGGAATGTTTGCTTTATAGAAATAGCAAAACAGGGACAGCCTGTAAAATTCTCCTATGTTGCTCCCTAGCCGTACAATATTTGAATTAACTGTGCAAAATTATGCAAGGGACTGATGTAGTACATAGACTATTTTAAGACTTTTTTCATTTCTCAGTCAGTTTTATAATGGGAAGTCATCTTTTAAGAGCTGACACTGTTTACAATATCAAAATTACATTGCTTTTTGTCTTTTAAGTGTTGAATGTTTCATTTGGCAACTATACCATTCTTTTCTTTGAAACTTAAGTTCCCTTGGTGAGTAAGGGTTATGATGGAGACTTTCTAGTCCTCTGGACTTACCCCTGAATGAGTTAGGTCTGCTCTGTAGATGTCCCAGCTCACTCCAGTGACTCTTCAGATGTTCTGTGCCCCCAGCTGCAGGATTCTGCATAAACATAACAGAATGGAGATAATCTTTTTCCTTTGGCACAACAAGGGTACATCCGTACCGCGTTACTCAGCACAGGGATACTGGTTATATCAGGGTGAGCTAGTTAGCACTATGCAGCACCCTAAAAGGCCAATGTGTTTTTAGAAGCCAACCTGGCTTGTTTAGAGAGGTAGCATAAATTATTTCTGTAATGCAGAGAAAGCAACCTGGGGCTCACAAAACAGCAGGTAGAAAGGCAAGAATGGACATGCTTATGCCAGCTGGGAGCTCCTTAGCAGAGAAATTCTCAAAGAATTTTGTTAGGGACCAGTTACGCAGCTATAGTTAGTTTTCTATTACTTGTGTGGTGGATCTATTTAGAGAATCGCCCTCTGTTTAATGATATTTTTATTTAGAATTTTTTAAAATACATTTCTACAATTCACAAGCACCCGTTTGCTAGCAAGATGGAAAATGCTTGAGTCCACTCAAAGCTTTTATACATATTCAATAAAAGAACTGAAGGGAGGACCCTACTTAGCCTAGACATCAAAAGAGGATGCTCAAGAAAGTGCAGCAAGGTTTGTACAACCAATAGAACTTATTTCTTGCACACTGCTAAAATAGACTGCAGTTGCAACGCAGCAGAATTTAAAAATCAAAATAAAGAGGGACTCTGCAGCAAAAAAAAAAAAAAAAAAAAATCAGTTTCAGCATATGCCTAGTTATATTGCAAGAGGGAATCCTGTGAACTGTAGGAACTAGAGATTAGAAAAGAAATAGAATGAGCAAGGGTTTCCGTTGTAAATCATAGCTATCTCTTTGCTCTGGACTCAAGCAAGGAGCACTTCTATTTACTGTCTAGCTTGTGTTGCATATGGCCACAAGGTTCTGCAGAACCCAACATGAAATCAGGATGGATTTCACTGTAGCATCTTGTTGGGATACCTTAGCAGTCTTCCCTTTTTCTGTCAAATGTCCTGCCATGACTGTCACTCAGGCAACCCTGAAGAGCAGTCTATATTTGACATGATATCAAATATTCATTTAGATGGGCCAAGACCAATGTTGTCCTAAATCTAAGAAAATTTTAGGATTTGAAGCAGCAATGGATGNTAATTATTTTATATATATTTATATATATATATATAAAATATAGGCGTGCCTAGGTAGTCAGGTGCAGACAGCTGCATCCCAGCTGTTCTTGCTTGTGGAGCCACACAGCTAGAAACATACCAATAGCAGTCTGGAAGCTGCATAACCACACTAGCATAAGACTGAAGCAGAGGTGGCAAGAGCATGGAAGACCTGCCCATGGGATGTGGTTAATCCAACTGGCTGATGTGCTCCTGGGCTTCAAAACAGTGAAATTGCTAAGTGCCTTGCTGAATTAGGGCTACAATTGGCCTCTTCTAGTTAAAAAAGAACTTTTTTAAAAAACATTTGCTTTAGAGAACCAATGACACCCAGACACAAAGTAATGAGCACCTATGATAGGAATAATTAAAATGTTACCAAAAAAAAAAAAACCACGAAGGATAAAAAGGCCAAAATAATTACAATCTTAGGAAAATACACATTTACCAAGTAAATAAGGGAGGTTTCTGAAAGCCTCAAATAATTAACACAAATCTAAACCCTCTGGTGTTCATTCTCAGGAGAGACATTTGAGACAGGAGCACCCAAGAGAATGCAACTGATGAAAAGGAAAATATTCCGATCTCCTGGCTAAACAATGTGCTTTGTGTAGATTTTTATTTAATATTTTTAGGAAGAAATTTAAAGAAAAATTCATAATTGCTGCATGATGTTCAAATACCAAGGTGATAAGAATGTTGTAAACATCACACCAAAACCCAGAAAATTAAAAGTTAATGTGGATGGTCCACACTTAACATATCTATTATCCTCTTTACTATTAATAGCTATATGTAACACCTACACTGCAGCTATGGAAATACTTTCAGAGGTAACATCATGAACCCGAACTCAAAGGGAGTGTTCATATAGGCTAGATCATTTTATGACTCTAAAGATGAAGGGTTATATACTGCTGTGCTTTTTTTCTAAAGATATCAAAGAAATGAAATCAAAGAAGGCTGTCTGATTTCTTTTTAACCTCTTACCCTTTTCCTCGTTTTAGTATTTTCTAACAAGAATTGAACTTGTCTTTTGCAGCATTACAGTATATGTGAGCTTGAGTTACAAAACTACTAAGAACTCCAGACACCTCCAAAGCACAAGGTGACATGGCTGGACTGCAGTTCAAATTAGAAAATGGAGCCTATCTTATTTTATTGAAAGTACACAAGATTGCTAAAATAATGTCATGTTTTTTATCCAGCAGCTTGAATTAATGTAGTCTTAACATTATTTACAATGAACCTTCTTTTGCAGACTTTTCTTATGTACTTGCTTCACTATACATACAACAAACAAACTAAAACCTGCATTCTTACTTGTGTAGCAGCTGTGCTAAACCAGACTACAGTTTAAAAGCAACCATAAGCTTGGATCCAACTGTGGCAGATTTTCCTTCTTAAAAGTCTATAGCAGAAAACTCTTCTCTTACAACCTCAGTCTCCAGGCACAGGTGACTGAGCTGAAAGGCGGCTTGCCTGCAGCAATTGCCAAGTGTCTGACTTAGCCTTTCAGTTTACCTTCAGCCATAGCTGCTTTCTGCAGCCCTCTCCCTAAAGCTATGGCAAACACAGGTCAATGCAGGCTGGAATCTGGATTTCAAATCTTCAGTGTAATTTAAAAACACTTTTACAACTTAAGCACATGCTCCACTATAATAGTTCACATCTCACTGGCTGCCTTGAAACTTGCTCACCCAGTTCCCAGACTTGCTGACAGGCCGCAGGAGAGCTAACAGAGCCATGCAGTTTTGGCTCCATCTCCTTGGGTGCAGACTGCCTTGGAGAAAGAGTTTTAAATCAGAGGAGCCCTGCATTTTCACAGGCCACCTCAGAGTTCCACTCCCTAATGACAAAGACTATGCAGATGATAAATATCTTAATTAAAATAATAACAGCTACTTATTTTCTGAAAACCAGAACAAAACTGGATTTTGAAATAATAAAATCTTCTATGAAACAAAATGTCCATCCAAATTTAAGTTCAAATGCAGATACTGCTTCCATACAAGTCAGTAGGGAATTTTCTCCCTGTTTATTTATTATTTTAACCATAAGATCAGGATGCCAGCTTGGATCTCCCATGTCCTAGAACTCCACATTATGCCATTATTACTACCAGGCCCAGTCAGCATGGGTTTATGAAAGGCAGGTCCTGCTTGACCAACCTGATCTCCTTCTATGACAAGGCAACCAGCTTAGTGGATGTGGTAAAGGCCGTGGCTATTGTCTACCTAGACTTTAGCAAATCTTTTGACACTGTTTCCCACAGCATTCTTCTGGAGAAACTGACTAATCGTGGCTTGGATGGGTGTACACTTCGCTGGGTGAAAAACTGGCTGGGTGGCCGGGCCCAAAGAGTTGTGGGGAATGGAGTTAAATCCAGTTGGAGGCCGGTCACTAGTGGCGTCCCCCAGGGCTCAGTACTGGGGCCAGCTCTCTAATATCTTTATCAATGATCTGGATGAGGGGATCAAGTGCACCCTCAGTAAGTTTGCAGATGACACCAAGTTAGGCGGGAGTGTTGATCTGCCTAAGGGTAGGAAGGCTCTGCAGAGGGATCTGGATAATCTGGATCAATGGGCTGAGGCCAACTGTATGAGGTTCAACAAGGCCAAGTGCCGGGTCCTGCACTTGGGGCACAGCAACCTCATGCAACACTACAGGCTGGGGGAAGACTGGCAGGAAAGCTGCCCGGCAGAAAGGGACCTGGGGGTATTGTTTGATAGCTGGCTGAATATGAGCCAGCAGTGTGCTCAGGTGGCCAAGAAGGCCAACAGCATCCTGGCTTGTTTCAGAAATAGTGTGGCCAGCAGGACTAGGGAAGTGATTGTACCCTTGTAATTGGCTCTGGTGAGGCCTCAAGTACTGTGTTCAGTTTTGGGCCCCTCACTACAAGAAGGGCATTGAGGTGCTGGGACATGTCCAAAGAAGGGCAACAAAGCTGGTGAAGGGTGTAGAGAACAAGTCTTACGAGAAGCAGTTGAGGAAACTGGGGTTATTTAGCCTAGAGAAAAGGAGGCCCAGGGGAGACCTTATCACTCACTACAACTACCCCAAAGGAGGTTGTAGCGGGGTGGGAGTCGGTCTCTTCTCCCAAGCAACAAGTGATAGGACAAGAGGAAATGGCCTGAAGTTGCACCAGGAGAGGTTTAGGTTGGATATTAGGAAAAATTTCTTCACTGAAGGGGTTGTGAGGCATTGGAACAGGCTGCCCAGGGAAGCAGTTGAGTCCCCATCCCTGGAGGTATTCAAAATATGTGTAGATGGGGTACTTAGGGACACGGTTTAGTGGCAGACTCGGCAGTGCTAGGTTAACAGTTGGATTTGATGATCTTGGAGGTCTCTTCCAACCTAAGTGATTCTGTGATTATTATTTGACAGAAGCCTGAGAACTGTGCTAGGAACCTCCACATATAGATAAAAGGATATGATCTTGAAAAAATATGGAAGGCTTATCTTGTTTCTACTTCGTATCTTAAGCCAGTTTCATTTTAGGAACTGATCAGGTGTCTAACGTCAAACTCATATGAGATGTCAAACAAAATATCAAGCCCTATCCTAGTTTCTACATTTAGATTTTGATGCAGACCTTTAGGCAGTTCTGTTTCTAAGTATATTCTCTTGCAGTAGGAGAACACATTTTTTGCTTATATATTTATATATGCAAATAAGATGTTGCAGGTTGTGATAGGTTATCTGTATTTTTTCATTTTCTTGAAATGCTTGCCAGGAGGTTATAGCTAGTCCACATGATGTGGCAGTTGCTAATGTACTGTAACTACATTCTCCTGATGAATGGCAGAGTAAACAGGTATATAAAATATGCATAAATGTCAGTGCATCTGTTAGTACTTCCCTAACACTACAAGAAAATTCAATCTTTTCTTCTAAAATTTTCTAACATTTTTTTCAGTCTGCCATGAATATGCGTATAAACTATGTGTATAAACAATTTAATACATGTACAGCAGCTAAATAGTCTGTGCAAAGTACTGATACATCCTGAAAGAAATCTCAGTTTTGTATCCGAAAATACTGAATACAAGCTTTAAAATTGCAGAAGTATTTTAAATGGAGAGGCAATAAATTACTACACAAAGAGTAACCATGTATAAAAGTCTTCTGGCACAAAAGCTTAACATGTCAGAACATTATCTTCCCAGCATCCACATAAGATAGATAAATATCATCTTTGCATTAGACATGAGTAAACAGAAACATTTTGCTTCTCTTGAGAAACCACTGTAGAACTTTGTAATGAAATCCTGGCCTCAGCTGTGGAGTGCAAGCTATCTACCATTACTCCAACTATAAAGGTTGCTTTTTGGTGCTCCTGGAAAAACCAGAGAATACCTTCTTCAAGTGCCAACCCTGCATCAGGCATATTCAACTTCTCTTTCAATTACAAAACAAATCTTGAATCACAGACTGTACAAAAACAACTATTTTGGAAATATACAAACACTGACTAATGTTCTTGAATTACACTGATCACAGATTATTGTTCAACCCATCTATAATATGTTCACCATTATGACAATTTATTCTGACAACTGATCTCTGCTAAAAATGTTCTACCTTTGGGAGATATGAGACATTATCACTATGTTTATCTGCTTTATCAATGGTTCAATTTCTTTTAAATCCATTTTTTACCTTGTTTCTTTCTGTATTTCACTCCATGCTATGCTAGGAATTGGTTAACTATAAGCTTAACAAAAAATGATCAGGCATACAAAAGTATCTAAAGATAAAATGCAAAACTTTTCAAAGTGATCATTACAAATCCCTCCTTTCCCTTTCTTTTAAATATTGCTAGTCTAACACGTGGTCCCTGCCAAGCGATGCGAGAAAAAGAAAGTTCGGAAAATGCATAGTTTTCAATCTTTGAAATGCATTTGCATACAAAGTGTATCTTTAAGGAGAAATAACTTGACAGTGTCAGTGGCTCATATAGTAGAAACTTTATCACACTTTTTCTGCACATCTAAAAATATTGCCGAACACTTTAGTATTTAACAATATTTAATGTTTATGAAATAAAGACAAACAGTTAAAATGAACAGGATACCTGGCTCCCTTGTGTTGTTATATCGCTATATTTTCCCTTCATTTAATGATTTTTCACCCAAGAAAAAAAGAAAATATACCATCTGAGCTCCGTCTGACTTCTGAAAGATACTGCTTCCTTACCCCATGCTACAAGCAATGGAAAATAAGGTATGTATTTTCCAGAAGAACTTGGTATCCCTTTTCGTTAAGTAGCTATTTCTGGAACAACAAACACTACTTCACTTATGAAAACAGTGATTTTGCGACCAGCAAGAGTGTACTGAGCAGAAATCCAAAATACTGATATGGGATTTTTTAATCTCATATTTAAAAGGAAAACAAGCAAACACCACAAAAAAAA
>VXAA01004162.1:1020590-1078788 GCA_013399115.1 Anseranas semipalmata | reverse complement strand
CAAAAAAAAAAAAAAAAAAAAAAAAAAAAAAAGTTAAACCTGTAATTTCTGTACAAAGAGTTGGTGTCCTCAGAAAGAGATAACATCTTTTACAAATAACACTGATTACATTTATACAATCTCAAAGAGCTAGTACAAGATAGAAAAGAAAAATCTGCTTTTTTATCAAGTTTCAAATAGCATACTTGATTATTACTATCATTCCTCTCACCTAAGATGATGAAACGGACTTATAGTTTTTTGGTTATATTTCACTCTATGATAAATACATCAGAAACTAACATCTTGCCTTCACTTTGTAAACACTGCTAAGGAATGACTGTTTCTTTATTCTTACCTATCATTTTATACAAATGGGTCAGGGAATATTTATATTAATACTATGAATTGCATTCTCTTGAAGTATTAGATACAAAGCTTTTTTTTTTAATCCACAAATCCTGCTATATCCCTTTAAAATTATGTTATGGAACAATGTAGGAGCTAGGATTAATGGGAATATTCAGTTTCTACTAAAAGCAATGTATGGACTTATATTTAAAAAATAAATAAAATACAGTTCTCCTAAGTTGTTCTAAGTAATATATTTCAAATAACATTAATTCGCTTAGAAGTTGCACTTGAGATTTTTTTATTTTTTTATCTTGAGGAAAAAAACAATTTAACAAATCCTACTCTGTCACACAGCGCTTCTTTGATCTTCAGGCAGTATTCTTGTTAGAGTTCTGTGTACTACTAAGGCAGATCAATAAACTTCATGGGCCAAATTTGGACTAACAAAAACAGGTACAACTTTGCTGAAGTTAAATGAATCACCCCTGCATATATCAATGATAAACTTGGCTTTTTATGGTGTATTAAAAAGCAGAAAGAGAAAATGCTAACAAAGGTTTAACTTGGTCATGCTTCATATATACTTTATCTTAAAACACCTACTTTTCGGGTTTAATTGTAGTGATGTTCTGTAAAGAAATACGACCTTATAGGGCATTTTCAGGAATAGAACAGTCTATATATTAAAAGGCAGCAAATGATTCATAACTGCTTAGCGGTCAGGCCTGTGGGGCCAGGCTTCCCATGTGAAATTTTTTTCTGCATTGCAAACTCTTACATTAAATTGTGATAAATGAAGAGCGGAGGCTATTCATACAAATCAATGACTTTAGTGTATGTGTCATTAGCCTGAGAGATGCAGGCAGCGGTCACTACTATAAATCATGTGATGATCTGCTGTCTGCGACTCGATGCAAGCAAGCAGATGCATTAGGAAGGTTAAAGAATGAAATTAATCTGTGCACNTTTTTTTTTTTTTAAAGTCACCTGGTCATACGGAAAGAATTAAAATCACATGATCCAAAGTTAAACCAGCTACAGAACAGTAAATTGGTTAAGTTAGATGTCACCTTTCAACTTAAAGTTAATTAAATATTAATAGGATTAATTTATTCATCATCATGTGGGAAGTAAAATATATAGAATAGGTAAAATCCACCAGTACTCCTCACACAGGAGTGGATATTATTAATTGCTTTTAATGCAGACTGTGGCACAAGATGATGTGTAAGAGATCAAGCACACTGCAAAATGTGCTCTGATACTTTTAAGTGCAGCATATTTCTTTCTTCACATTTTATAAATCCAGTGTTTAGTAACCCATGGCCATGCTCTCCATCCCAGTACCTTGGAGTGGGTTATGAATATGAGTAAGGTGGAATGTATTACAGATGATAGAATACATATCCAGATATCTGACTGGGAGTGTTAATGGTGAGAGTGTGCAACAGGGTTCAGGGACAGTAAAAAGAGATATGGACAATATAATTTTAAAATAGGAATTAACGAATTTGGGAAGGCCATATTTGATATAAATGTTAGGCCAAAGCCTTCAGTCTTTACTCAATACTTACTCAGGCAAAACCCCCAATGACTTCAGTGACAGATTTCCTGGGATGAGGACAAAATACAGCCCAGGAGGCAGATTGTCCCTTCTACGGGGGAAGAAATTGGGAAGAACATGCAGGTACCCTACCCCCTACTGCATCCTTGGAGATCCTGCGGGAGATCCAGCTCATCTGACAGGCTCATACACATCTCCTTTGCAGTCTAACATTATTCAGTAAGGAAAAAGCCAACATGTCACCCAGGAAGGAGGCACAGAGCAGGGCTACCATCAGTCATGCACAGGAATGGCAACACTCAACATTTTTATGTATAGGTCTGCAGTGCTCCCGTAATGAAGAAATACATTAGTTAGAACTTCAGGATTTGGCGTCTTATAAGTAGTACAGCCTGTAACAAGGAATTTTGAAAAGGGTTTTAAAAGAATCTGCTTTGAGCTAGCAGTTGACTATGGGGACAATCAAGTATGAAAGCAAATTAATGACAGAAGTGGCTGCATTTCAAAGGCGCTTGAAGCAGTCCATATGTGCATAAAATAGTGTAGAACACCTTTATGTTTATGAAGAGTACTATAAATCAATAAAGTATAAGTTAGCTTGGACAGTGATAAGATAAGTATTGCATGTGCTTAATTCACTTAGTTATCCTTCCAAAAAATATAATACACTCAATGTAGACATATTTCAATTGAATTGATAGTAGATCAGGACTGAGCAAGCCTAGAGACTGAATTACTTTTATTCATCCTATCAAGTATAAGGATGAAGTTGCAAGCAAAATCAATGTCAGAAAGGTCTTACTGTTCTTTATGATAGCATACCTACTGACACTTATAATGAAACATACTAAAATTAATACTATTAAGAAATAAACATCTATCCTGTTATGGTGTAAAGCTTTGGCAAGTTAAGAAACAATGACATGAATTTAGATTTCTAAATTCCTAAAAGACATACACACACAAAAAAAGCACAAAATTTGCTTCATATAATTGTTCAGAGACCAAAAAAATAGCATTAACTAGACTTGCCTAATAAAGGTGGGGAAGAATTGCAGTCAGTAGATTTAAAATTACTGTAAGCCAATTTTCCCAGTAAAGACAGTTTCTTGTATATTGTTTCACTACAACTTAATTACTATATTGAATTTGTATGTATTTACATTTGGTAATGTTGAGTTTAGGACACACATCATACCCATATGTTAATTTTTCCCCACCATCAGTTGGTTCTCCAATCGATCCCCATCCAGTCATTGGGAATTTGTTACTTTATGTCTATAGCAGTGATTGAGGTGTAGAATAAGTACCAGAGATTTTAGTTTGGTGGTAGTCAAATTAGCATTAGCATACAATTTCTCTACAGCCTGCAATATAAGCAAAGCTCTCCAAAGAAAGTATGATCAGATACAGCTGATAGTGGAGTAAGAAGAAAAAGCAATGCCAGTAATGCCAGACACACTGATGTAGAAACTTCCAGACTCCAAGTATACGAATGGTTTGCTGTAAAGTGGCATAAGTAGCTTTCAGCACAGATTATGCAAAAACAGAAGCAAGAGTTTAATTCTAAGGAGAGGACCAAACATATCCAACCAAGTGCTTTATTTAAAGTTAAGCAAATAATTAAACTAAAGGTCTCTGGTGGCTGAGCTAAGGCCTTCACATCCAGCTGCAAGGGAAGCAGCTGTTCTAGGTTGCACCCTTGCTAAGGACCCATCCAGCTCCTACCAAAATGAAAGACAAGATTCTGCCTGGCAGAATTAGCAGTACTTCAGTAAACATATACATATTTTCCCTAATGTAAATTCAGTGATTAAGGAATTCATACCATATTTGCTGTTTAATTTCCTGGGGAGTTATGTTTCTGCCATTGCTCCAGATCCCTGTCTATTTTCTATGCATTCCTGAAGCAAGTGGGAGCTCTATTTTAAATCCGGATGAAGGGAGCAATATATATATTGCAAATATATATAATGCAAAAATAAGAGATGGCTGCCCATTTTAAAATTCAAGTGAATTTTTCAAAATTTTTACTATTATTGTATTTTAGAAGCACAAGGGAGTTCTGAAAAAGTGCATCTGCAACCTGTAAAAGTGCCCCTCTATGACCATCTGAAAATGAAATAAAAAATGAAAAATATTGTGTGGAAGAAATCGCTCCTTCCTTTTGGAGCAAATCCATGCTTCCTTTTTAGTGACTAATTCCTGATTTTTATATCGCACGTCACTTTTGAGTAAATGCCAAAAAAGAGGCAAAGGCTCTTTAGTCAGTTGATGGTTTTATACCGTAGGTTTAAATTGTGTGTCGACAGGAAACCTGGTTTTAATTTTTTTTTTTTAATGTTACATTAAGAAAATAAAATATTTCTTACAATATCGGCTACTTTACTGGAATGCTCCATCCCACATCCAGTTAATTTGTCTGTTTTAGGGACAGTTGGGGGATGTACTTTGCGTTATATGGCTGTGTTGAGCTCCTTTCAAAAACATATGGTAGCCATAGCACAAATCACCTGCTACCTCGGTATTTCCTCCCTCGCACTGGACTTCATCGTGCTAGATACCGATTGCTCTCATTTCCAATTAGCTTCAAAGTGAAGGCACTCAATATCTTACACATTTAGCTCAGCTCCCTAAGTATGCAGACAAGAGGTTCTTGTTCATATAGCCTCACTTGGTCCTCTCATGAGGATAAGGACTGCTTACATAAGGGCAGGAGACAGTGCCAAACCCTTAAATAGCAATTATGCCTCCCCCAGGTTGCAAGAGCCCTTCTTAGGGGCACAAGAGCTAGCAAACTTGTTGATGTCCCTTTACTGGTTCTGTCTAAAGCATGCTGATGAATAGGTGTTGACATTGCTAAACAAAGGTATTACCAACAGATTACATCCAGGAACCTGGATGACTGCAGGAGGAGGGCAACATAGACCCTTGGACTTGCTGTACATCCCAATTACTACACAAAAGACTAAAAAACAGGGTCATGGATAAAAGTGAATAAATGTTACTAAATTCTTATCTTAAATGCACTTAAGCTTAAAGCTATTTAACTGAGCATTTAAAAGCATGTATGCTTTATGAAGCTGTGGCTACCTGCTTCATTCTCTTGCTCTTATTTTTGCTTTTATCCTTTTAGTCTTGAAGAAGCCTAATTAGAAGCTTGAACAGGGCTCTCTCTCCCTGCCCTTAAATCAGTAATTGGCTTCAGTGCAGAGACTGTCAGGAAATTAACACATCACAACATGACAGCTGTTAATTTTTTCTCCTTATTTGTCATATGAATCACTGCTGATTTGCCAGAGTGCATAACAAATTAGTGGTCTGTAATCAGCGGTCTCTCTCCTGTGTGCAGCACCTACTTGTTTTTCCCCTTTTTTCCTGAAGTCCATTACTTCACTGCTTCAGCAGGAATGACTGTTGCTAGGTGTGTCACTGTCAATAAATCAGAATAAGCAAATGCTAAAAGCGCAAGAAGCTCTTTAAACTTTGATGAAGGCTTTTAGTTACATTTTTAAACTTACACTCGGAACTGGATTTTTTTTTTTTAAATTGTCACTCCCTGGCATAATATACTGTCAAGTCTTCTCATATAGTCTTAAGCCCTGCATTCTTCACAATGCAGAGTTGAAAATATGATTTGCAAAAATTAAAAGATATTTTGTGAAGACAATTCTTAAAACTATAAGGCCTGCTGTTGACCCCACACCAATAGATAACAATTAGACACAATGCACAATGAGGTTTTCTTGCTGTCTTGAGCTATATTTACTGTATTTATGTCTAATAAACCCTATTTAGTATGACTTGGTGTGCTTCCCACACCAATAGAATGATATGTTTAAAAAAAACAACTTGAGACCAAAATACTAAAAATCTGCAAAATTTGGAAAAAGTGAGATAAATTCTAGTTGTCTAGACAGAGGTACAATACTATCCGAGCATTTTCGGCCCCCTTTTTTTCTAGTTTGTCTGTTTTACAAATGATGACATATATGACGAAGGCTACAAAAACAGCATGCGACACTGCAAGAGCTGGAACACTGTATCTCTGTGCTACGCTGAGAACTGCTGTTCAAATGCCAGTTTAAGAGGTCTGCTATTGGCTGGTGCTCTCATCAAATTGGAAACACTTTGGAAATATGAATTGGAAACATAGAAACCTAAATTATCTGAGGTATGTAACTAAATTGGACGGACCCATTATGTATTCAGTATCTTGTGTCCCAGAGAAAGTAAAACCAGGAATATGATATATTTTTTTAACAAAAGAATGTAGTATGGACCTATCTTATATTTCCTAATTTGTATTGAAATATGCTTAAAGTACAAGTTCTCTAATTTTTTTTTTTTAGTGTTCATTAAATAGTTTATTTATTCATGATCTAAGCTGAATAAACAAACTACTTAAAAGCAAGGCCAATGGAAAATGTGGGATCATATAATCCAAAGTAAAATGCTGCACAACACTTTGTATACAGCATGCTTTAAGATTCAAACACTCCACCTCCTCCTCCAGGAAGACATAAAAAGAGAAAAGTATTAGACTATTTTGGCATTTATTATATTTAAGCATAGGTGCTTCAAACAGTACCTGAATGCTGCATGTTTCTGAAGAACCACTGCTTCATGCAACCACGCAACTCTGATGTAAGCAAGGTCATCTTCACACCAGGAGGCAGGGCAGGGGATCCCAACTTTCTGAGGTCAGTCTTGTAAGGTGCTGGCCATGATCCAGCAAAGCACTTACACACCTGCTTTGCATTTAAGGTAAGCATGTATTTAAGTGTCTCAGAGACAAAGTGCTCAGTGCCTTACAGTGCCGTATGCATATGCTTATGAGTAAGATTTATTTCATGATTCACAGACATCACACAATGAACTAGTACTCTCACTCTGTGGGCACTATTATAGTTTTCAGTAAGACTGCTTGACAATTATCATTTCAACATTTCAAAGTCTCTTCAGAAGGATTTTCCCTACAGTTAATTGGTGTAAATACATTACATGTTCATACAAATACGAAATGGGTATTTTCACGACAATATCTAATTATTTTTAAAATCTAAGGGCTTGAATTATTTTTTCAGTATTACATGTATTTTCTTCTACAATTTACATTTAAAAAACAATGAAGGTTTAACTACTTTTAGGATTTTAAAATAAAGCCTTGATATTTCCATTCTTAAATACATTTTTTTTCCTTCATTAAGGAAAAAAAGCAACCTATTTCAGAAATTTTGTTTTGCTATTCAGTCTTAATAAATATCTTTCTTGAATAAAATGTAAACTTTACATTTTTTCAGTATGCCTTGGTTTAAAACCTCAACCTTAATTTTTTATTTACATTATGGAATTCCTTTCCTTAGAATGACCTGAAATTAGTGATTATAAAGTGGGTGTAGTATAGGGCAACTCTTCTAGCCTTTTTGAAATGCCACTACGAAGTGAATCTCAATACTGACTAAAAGGAGTTCCTTGACCTGCTGTAGTACCAACACACAGAGGGACTGTATTAGGCATCTAGAAGTCTTTAATAGGGCTTCTGTAGCAGACAGCCTTTGTGCAGAAAGGTCACGAGTGAGCACTGTTTACTGAGTCTATAAATTACTATTTTTTTTAACCTCACCAGATTCTGCATGTCAAAAGCAGTACTAAAAATAATACGGTTTACCAATATGTTTCAAAATTCAGACTTAAAAGACCATTTTCAGCAACAAATTGAGACAGAAAAGAAAGAAAAATCAACTAGGAAAAAAAAATCAGTCACATAGAAACGTACAATACTGAATTACCTACATGTTTTCAAACTCCCTGTCATTAGAAAAATAATTGTACAACACCCAACAAATGTGAGGTCACTGTGTAGTTAGTTGTACAGCATGTGTATCAAAATTTATGGGAGTACCATCTTCAAAATATGCCGTCACTAATTAGAATTCAGAGCAGAGAAAATACCAGTTGTGCCTGGTCAGCAAAGGAAAGAGTTGGCAGGTTACAGACAATGTGGCAGTTATGCCTTGCTATGTTTTTCTGGTGTTGGGCTCTCTATCTTTTAGGGCAAGATCCTAAGATTTCCATCAGGTCACTTATGTTGCTGATACTTGCTTAAGTGGCTAAGAGCTGAAGTGACAATGTCTGTTTGTGGTTCATACAGGCTGACCACTGTGGTGGTGTTTAATAAATAATAAGCAGGAGGAATTAAAGCAAGTATAGTAGACTTTGTATTCATTATTAAACTGACTTCCTGCTCCCAAGAAGATTTCAGGAGCCCATTATTAGTGGTTTCAAAATTAAAAACAACAGATTTGGCAGTGACTATAAATATACAGTGAACCATCATGTATATTTAAATAATGGAATGAGATGCTCTTAGGGGCAATCGACAACAGTAGGAAACTTTACAGGGAAGCCTCCAGCTGCCACTGTTTCCAGTATCATGCATCTAGAGGAAAGCATTCTTTCAAAAGTTCTGAAAATTTGAAAAAGTGAAAGAAAAAAGAAATCTAACAAAGCATGCACATGCAGAAGCCTAGAAGCAGAAGGGATCTTAAGGGATGTAGACAGAGAACAGACAGGAGTTATTTCCTATTAATATGCCAAAATTCTAAGGGTCACATCAAAACACTAAAAAGAATCATTACACTGATTTACTAAGCCACATAAACATATTCTAGCTCCCTAGATACCAACCTTGAGGCCTTAAGGAAGCCTTAAGGAATACATGTAATGAGCCTTACCTTCTCTAGCCATCATATTCTCTTCTTTCTCACTCATACTTTCTAAAAATTCCACAAGTATTTTCACTGACTTCCATGAAATAATATTTAGGTGGTGGTTTAATGGTAATATTTTTGAAAAGATGAGTGGGAAGGACTTGGGTAATGATTTCAGGAGTCTTATTAGGCAGAAAAAGTCTTTCCAAACTGAAGAACTAGGTTTATTCAAATGCCATCTTATCAGGACTTGCCATGCTAATGCTTGAAATCCTAACAGTGTTTCACCTCCTTGAAAAAGTGAGGGTGATCAGTAAGAGAGATAAAAAGAAAGACATTCCCCTGGTTAATATCCCTCTGTAATAACATTCACTTTTTTGTTACTTCCATAGCCACGACAAATACACCTATAAAGATAACTACCCACTGCCGAACATCAGTGACTTAACATCAGTCTAATCTTTTCTTTTGACTACTGGCAATTAGTACCAGAAGAGGAGAAAAAATTAGAAGCTGTTTTGTACATCAGATCATCATAGCATTTCAAAACACCTTTTCTGTTTAACAAACATATCTGCATTTTCTTATGGTATGCTGGAATATCTTTAATTACAATGCCATTAATTTGTAAAAGTCATATAGTCCATCTGGGATCTTCCAACTGTGGAAGAGTATTCGCAAAATTGGAGAAAAGTATTAACACCTGTCAGAATGTAAAAGGCTGGCTCAGCCTTCAATTAAAGCACTGCCAAACATTTCTTTCTTTCTGTCACAGGTCTTTTTAAGGTATAATGTAGAATTTCTGCTCTGAGGGAGAATTAAACCAGAAAATAAGGACAAAGCCCAGTGAAGTAAGTAAAACAGTAGTAGGAAAACTGAAAAAAAAAAATGTTGTAAAAACAAATCAGTAGAAGGTGGAAGCAGTTACCACGATAGTAGCTTGCTGACATCAGTTCAGTTTCTCATATGTTTGATACCTTTTTGGAGAATCAATACAGGACAGCTTCTCACCGTTAGCACTTAAGACAATCACCTGAAAAGGGCCAAATTTTCAAGTAACAGGGCAGGGCAGTCAGTCATTCTAGAACAGAGGAGGGCAGGTTTAAATCCTGCTGATGTCATGCTTGATCAATCACCAAAGTGAACTGCAGCAATTAGAAGGGAATAGCACACAGTCTGGGTGATGGTACAAAGGATGGACTGGGAGATAACTGGCCATCTGCAAAGATACACAGCCTCTGGCAGGGCTGCTAGCATGAGGCATGAAGCGGGTGAATGAAAGAACGTCAGAGCTATGTACACTAAGTCCTCAGAACTAGCACTGTGCTTCACGCTTAGTTTGTCTAATTAGTGAGAATTAAGAGTCTAGGGGAAAGTAAACTACACTGGAAGAAGGAAATGAGTATTAGCAAAAAGAGATGGTTTGTATTCCAGTGCACTCTGGAGTTTAAAGAAATCTTAGGAGATGGACAGAGAATAGTTTTGATATTCCTAAAAATTCCTTTCTATTAGGTGTTCCTGGAAGGGATTTATATTAGAAGATACCTGGAAGAGCCTATGCAGTTTCAAAATTGATGACAAGATTATTTTCTAGAAGAACAGGAGTTGTATTTGTTTACCTCTATACCAGAAAGTTCCTGGAAATATATCAGCATGTATTTCATAAGACATGAAGCTGAAAGTGAAAACCAGAAAGTACCAACATTCATTCTATTCAAGAAGGTGGTTCTGAAACCAAGCAAAAACAGGGGAAAAAAAAAAAAAGTAGGTACTGTGCAAGTTATTAAGCAGCTTTATAAACCAAAACAGTCCAATCTACTTTGGGGAAAATGGTGATTGCTGCATTATTCAGTGCAAATTGCTGAGTTCCTTTCTGCATTACAGATTCTCCGTATTTTATGTTGTATATAGGAGAAAAGAGAAAATTGTGCTAGTCCTAAAATCTGGAAGCCAAAGCTAAGGAATTTACTTTAAGTCACAGAATGTTTAGCTATTAGATGACCTATAAACATTTTGTTTCATGAGTGAATGTTTAATCTAGCACAATACTGTTCCAAAGGAAACTGTTAATAGTAACATTTTGTAGCAGTTGTGTGCATGTCCCCACTGGACCTCTAAATGAAGTCTGCATAAGGACTGTAAAGGTAGCAACCCTGCAGCTACAGCTATAATTATCAGGATTTAATGGTGTTTATGAATGACTTGCTATGAGTCAAAGGATAATAATATGTCTTATTAAAAATTTATTCCAAGTTATTTTTATAAAACTTTACTCATTTACATGTCACCAATGATTGTTCTTTTAAATGAAACAACAGAACAATAAGGAACACTTAGTCTTAAAGAGAAATCCAAGTACGGGGTCATTTTATGACGACTCAGTAAAAACAAACTGGTAATATAGCAATTAAAAATGTAAGCCTGAAAGTGAATGCGTTAAGGAAAAAAAAAAAAAAAAAACAACACTAAAGAATTAGCCTCTGAAAAAAGACCTTTCGCACCATATAAATAATACTAAATTCCAGTTTAGAGTTCTATCCATATTTAGATGCTGTCTGATTCACTAAGATGTATGACGATAGATCTTTTTAGCAGCTAGTGGCTAAACATGATCCAAATGGAACTACAGCCAGATGGCACTTGTGATTAGTGGAACATGGCTATCAGATCAACCACAAACCTGAATAAGCTAATGTGGTTCAAGATGCATTAACTAATAACTCACAGGAAGAAAACATTTCAAATTGAAAGAAACACAGGGAATCTTTTTTCTTGACAAACTTAATAGCAATAGTTAATCATCACCCCATTACTAATAACATAAAGCAACTTAATCAATTCTAGGTCATAGAAAAAGGAAGTGGGGAATCAAAATTCTCTTTCAAAATTTTCTTCAGTTACCGTTACTGGTTTAGATCCAACACAGCCAACCTAGTCTGATATTTCTGTACTCTTTTCACTCTAAATTCTACTCTCTAGCAAAATATGTATAACATTACCTAAAATCTAACAATCGTAAGTAACTAATGACTTTTTCTTCTAGAAGAAGTCTACATGTTGTGTTATTTCACCACACAGGTAAGAGAGAGAATAAAGTCAGGACAGGATAACAAATATCAGGACTCCTAGATTCTGCACATAGCTATCGCTGATTTAATACCCATTTCTAAGCAAGGAAAATGAAATATATTGATTATTCAAAAACATTCATAAATGTCTTTGGCTTTTCTTCTACTTATGATCAGCTTCCTAAGAACCCGCTACTGAAACTCTGAACAATGCAATATGGTTGGTTAAGAGGTATGGTGCATTTTTGCTCTCTAATTGGACACCTTTGGCAAGCAGTTCAATGCAACTCATGAGTGATTTTGCCTAGCTTAATATTTTGAAGTTCATAGTGGAGCAGGCAGGTTTAAGAATCAGCATTGCCATAATAGGGAACAGTGAGGAAGAAGTAAAAGTGAGAAGCAATGATCTGACACACAAAAGTATGCTAAAAGTATGAAGATTTTTTGATGAATATTTGAGTGTTTATGATTAAACCACGCTTTTAAAAAGTGTTATCAGAAAGCAAATCTGAAAAAGGACACAAATACACCCAAATAAAAAAATAAACTCTGTATAAATGAATAATTGGAGATTTTTTCTTTCCAACTCATCACTCAGTTCTGATCCTTAGCTAACCCTCAAAGAAATGTTGTTGTAAAGGTTAATTAATTAAAGTGCACACAGATGATTATTTGAGAGCTGCTATCTAAGTGCAAAGTACTGTTACTATAGGTTAATATTTTGCTCTTAAGGTACAGCCATGTTTGACACAAAGGCACACTACATTCTGAGACAAATACTTTCAAAGCTCAGGGTTTTATCCCACTTCCACTGAAGTAAACAGGAATCTTTCTGTGGGTGGTTAAAGACCCACACAGATACAGATGTATGGAATAAAGCTATCTCACAGCTATATTAGCATGTACCTCTGGCTCAAGATAGCTAATCTGTCTTGCTTCTCAGGCAAGCATTAACCTTATTATTATTAGATCAACTTTATTAGGTCAGCAGTTCTACACATTGGGATCTAGCCTGGGAATCTTCAGAGAAATGCCACTACTCTGCATAGGACTAACCACAGAAAACAGAGGGAATTCATAAAAACAACTGAGTTCAAAAGCAGCAAGTACCCACTGGTTCTCAAGGACATCATGCAAGTTCACAGGGACTCAGTGTTACTTGCCACAGAGCACCATAAGCGCGTCTTGCTCTAGAGATAGGATATTTAAGCCACTTCTTCCAGGTGACACTTTGTCACTGCTATCAGTAATTCCATCATGTAACAATCAGACTCTTGTACATAGGACTTCAACAGCTTGCTAAGACCTTTCTCATCCCTGCACAAGCACCTTGATCCCAGTTTGACCCACTGCACATTTATCTGACATGAGATATGATGCATAACCAAGACAGCAACTAAGAAGTCTGAAAAAAGCCTACCATCACTTCTTTCTCTCTGCCATGCTGTCAGAGCTCCAGTTAGCATAATCAACTATGCTATTTTTCTCATTACACAGAACAGGAAGAGTTGTCCAAGGCTTTCTCTTTGAAGCCCATGAGACTCTAGAACTTGCTCCTTATAATCCAAACTAGCCCACATTTGAGGCCTCTCCAGGGATGCAGCAAAAGACATCTGTTTGATTTAGAGGACTGAGACATGAATGGATGAAAAGCAACGGTTAGTTCCTCTGGAACCGCCTAAAGTTTAGTCTAACTGAAACAACCATACAATTAAAAATGTTGTACTTTTAGAGACTTGCACAGACACTTATTATTTTATATTTAAGCAAATAAAGTTTAGTGTTAGATTTGAAATAAGAATTCTAAATTCATGACTGTTTGGACTTGCTTCAGGATTATTTCACATATCAGAAAAAAAATACCTGTAGATTATAACTAGTATAATGAGAATTACGCACAAATTTAAACTGTAAAGTGGAATGTGTGAACAGTGAAAGAGTGGGTCCTGTTCACTGTGGCAAGGAATATTTTATCTGGTGCAACACACAGAGAATGAAATCCACCTACTAAGTAAGATCCCCTTGCTTTAAAGAAGATCTGAAATATAATATACATCTTTTATCTGGCCTTTTTCTCACGTAAAAGAATGGGTGTTTCCCTACTTATATTACTCTTCTTCTCTATCTCTTTTCCAGCAGAGGAGGGGAAAAGAGTTGCAGGAGCACAGTACAGCACCATGGTCCTTTATTTTATTTTTTTTGTAGAACAGAGGTAGCTCTTGCAACTACTACTACTACTTGATTTTATCTGAGGCTAGTCACAGCCAAGGGAAGCTCTGATCAGATGTCAAGCTCCTGAAGGTGCCCCCTCATCTGCCTCCAAAGCTGTTGTGTGTAATATCACAAAGGCAGACACACAATACTATTACAGGCCAGCGTCCTGCCCTGTCCTGTCCTTCCCACTAGCATCCAAGGATTGATGGTTTCCTTCCTCCTATCTTCATACTAAGGCCAATTACATACCCTGATGTGTCGCCATACAAAATTCTGATTTTAGATGAAGAGAAAAACAAGCTCCCTTCTAGTCATGATACATGATTAAAGCAAACCCAGCCTAAATCAATTTTTAAAGTCCCTTCAGCAGTACTAAAGTTCCTGGAGAATGTATGAAGAAAAGGAGTTACAATTGAGCCGCCTTCTTCCAGTCCAAAGATTTGTTGTTGTGTGTGTTTTTTTGTTTGTTTGTTTGTTTGTTTTTCTAAAAGTCTAATCAATGTGAACCACTGAATGACTGGGAAATGACAGATTAATGAGACGGTGGGATATGAAACAGTTTGAAAGGGAAATATTAGTTACTGATAAATCCATATTTTATAGTTAATACTTCAAATTTTCTATTCGGAAATTATCTCTAATAAATTTAGAGATAATAAATAAAATGGTAGAATACAAATCATTCAGATATAGGCATGAAAGAGAAGTTCTTAGAAATCTCAGTCCATCAAACTGGCCAGCTCAGAGCTCCCTACCTGCTCACCATCAGTCCTCTGTAGGAGGCTGGAAATCCATTAGAAACAAAGGACAAGAGTGAATACATTCATTCATATGAAGGACAGTCTCAATTTAAATTTTAACAGCTTGGGAATGTTTTATGATTTTAATGTAGACACATCAACATTTTTCTGGCCTCTTTGTTGTCCATGTCTCCATTTCTGCCTCCTTTTACTCCTGGATGCTTATTCCTCCTTGAACCTTCCAGGAATTGTAAGAACAAATGGAAGATACTTTTCTCTAAGACTCCTATCTTCTAAAAGAAACAAATTGACACAACTGTATAGACAAAGCAAGCAAATTTGCATATACTGAATACATTGTTTTTCCCCCAGAATTTTCCCAAATTTATATAAACTATGGATGTGAAACAGGAGAAAGAATATACAGGATATTTGTAGCATATTAGTAACATACATTTAATTATACTTGAAGTCTATATTAAAATAAAATTATATCTGTTATGTCTGTCGAAAAAGAAAGACTACCTAGATGGTTTATGGGCACAAAGTCCTCCAAGGGAGTGTCTCAAATTCACTTGATGTCCTTAAGTAATGAATTTTCCATTTGAATTTCTGATTTAGCTGAAAGATGTGTAGAATCACATGGAGACAAGCAGGCAGGCAGGCAGAGTTCCCTATTGACTATGCATCTGAGCACATTCTCATTCATTGTTTATTCTAGCAAATGTATTGAAATACATTGTGCTGAAGAAACAACTAGTACTGGTGTTTCAAACACTCATTCAAAACCTAGCGCACACTGTAAGTCTTTAAAGTTTCAGTCAAAACTTTCTTATTTTCTTCATCTGCAAGCATTGGCAATTTAGTCACAGCTACCTGACTTTTTTGAATATGAGTATCCCCAAGGCTTTTGATGAGAGGTCTGTGTTCATGGGAAACTGGCATTTGGATTGTATTTCAACCTTTTTGGTTTTTACATTATTAATAGTCATAATCATGGTACCAGGGCTAGCAGTTTGGTTAATTTCTTATATAAATTCTGTGATCTTTTCTTCAAAATCTTTTTGTGAATTTTCATAAAATTTTCCTTGCTTTCCTTTCCTTAAATTTTCCTGAAACTTTTTCACTGCAGGTTGAAAACATTTAACTATTACTTCAATCTATTGTTTGCAAGTTATTAATAACAATTACATTTGAAATATGCTTTAAATTAATTGTATAGCTCATAAATGAACAATTTTGTTCTATTTTAGCATTTCAGACATTAGATTTTTTTTAAATCTATTTTGTTTTAGATTCAGAGTTCCTTTTTGATGTTTTTCATATCAGCTGTTGATGTGTTTTTGCATTTCTCTTTTGTGTCAGCTTTAGCTGCTTACTTCTCCATTTTGTATCAAATTGATGTAATATAATCCCATTTCTGTTACATGATGCCCCATGTTTTTTTTTTTTCACTAGATGAAAGCATATTGTTTCTGATTGGTTCAATGTAGTTACTTGAAGTCACACTTGAAACTAGCTTCTTCTCATGACTGAAGGTTTATCTGCTAGAAGCTCTGCCTGAAGCAATGCCTAGAAGACTGAATCTTTGGTGAAAGAAAGAAAATAGCAGTGATTTCTTGAGAAGGTTCCCCCAGCCTTACAGAGAGTCAGGCACACTTTTTTCTTTATCATCCTAGACATGTGCTAGCTGACGGCTTTACTGTTTTGGCAGCAATTATCCAATTCATCTCATCCTCAAGAAACTTTCCCTCCCTGCCTCCAATCATGATGTAAATAAAGGACATCACATTATACATCTTGATTCAGTCAGAGAGAAAAATCCGTCCTTAACGTGGAGCTGCAAATTCAAGCTCTGTTGCTCCCACTGTGCCTGAAACCAGGCAGTTCATGGTACCAGCAGTGCGCCGGGGAGCCACAGAGATAGTAGGGATAGGAGAGGTGTGCAAAGCATAGAATCCCTCACAAAAGTTTTGTATCACAGCTCCTAGCAGACATTTTTTTGGCTGAGGACAGACAGAACTTCTGAACTAGATACTGGGCATGGCTTAAGGTGTGGAGGCCAGGAGTTGATAAGACAATGACAAGAGGAGGCTTTGGCTACACTTTTTCCAGCTCCTCCTGCTCTTCTTGAGCCTTGACACAAGCAGGTACAGACTGGAAACTATAAGCATTCTCAAATTGTCCTTGACTGTTTCAGTTGTGGGAAGTGCTCATATGTTAGACACTGCCTGTCAGAAACAAGACAGCACTGCAAAGCCCATATCCAAGCAAGATGAAGACAGAGAAATTCTCCTCTCCAAGAGCACCAATGGTATCAGAAACTGAAGACTTTTCTCCCAGGGGGAACCCAGCAGCTTTCTGGGTTTAGAACCACTTCACACTTGTTGATAGGTGGGTGCCATAGACCTCTTGCCAATTTGACCAAGCCATCTATCTATTTGCAGATTGATAGCCATAACCCTCCATCTGTTTGTCTCTATACATTTATGCATCATATCTATTCTGTGTGTAACTAGTTCATGAAGAACTGTACTTTACTATACTGTAAGGTTTTGCTTTGAGGTTGTCCCAGTGCCTCTCTGATTCTGAGCTTTATTTGAAGCAGGCTTGCTTCGAAGTTGTTCTGTTTACGTTTTATTACACCAAATTTGCTACTATTTTGGCATCCCTGTGTCAAACAAACAAACAAACAGAAACTTTACCTCGTCTTAATTTGAGACAAACCAAATTGGAAAATAATGTAGGTGACAGATTTTTTTTTCCATTTTTCTTTGCATAAAAGCTCTACCTGATCTATGACTTTGTTTATTGTGGTATTAACTTGTCTACAAAATGGACATAACCACATTTCTTTCCTTGATTAAGTGCTCTACACTATATAGATTGATAGGGTACATAGGAGTTATGCATTTTTAATAAGGGGACACACCTGTAAATATTTCAAACTTCTTAAGAATTAATGTATCAGTGATAACAAACTGTTAGGACCTAACGCTGAGAACAATTATGCATGTTTAATGTATTATTTTTGAAGTTCAGTAGAAAGTGTCAGAAGGCATTACACATTTCCTGTTTGCAATCTAAGAAAATACTCAGAAACATTAGAAAACTTAAGAAAAAATAAAACCAAAGAAAAATACATCCCAATCCAAAGAAAAAGTTCCCATTACATTAGTTTCTTGCAATGCAAATTACGGGTCAACTCAGAGTTAATTTTATTTATATGAAGATACATGTCCTCAGCTCTACAGAAAGAGTAAATTAAAGATTCTATTCATGAAAATGTTAGAGTGGGATTATATCTGAACAACAAAGATATTTTTAAAGCAATAAAATATTAAACAGATGCCAGTGTTTTCTTAGATACATAAATGGCCTGATATGGAAGATAGTCAGGTAATAGCTTTGAGCTGTGAATGTTTGCAACAAAATGTGAAGTCATATAAATCTCACTTGAATTGCATTGCATTACAAACTCAAAACACAGAACAAGCCTGTTGAAAGAGCTGTTGAAGTTCACAAATCTTTTCAGAAACTCAGAGTTGAGTAGATTGATGTATACACTTCATTTCAAATTATGCAAAATTCCAATTCTTGAGAAGTTTGAGAGGTAAATGGAAACCTAAATTAATGTCACAATTTTTCAGCAATTGTTTTTAAAACTGATTTACATCCGAAACTCAAGTCAAAGTGCTGTAAGTTCTTAAGGAAATCTGATAAAAAAAAAAAACAACACACACATTTTGCATATTTCTGGAGTAATTTCCAGCCCAAATTGTATGCGGTTATTAGTTACATCTTATACATATGGAAAGCAAGAACTGTAGCACTCCATGGTCCAAAACTCAGATACCTATAATTTGAATTTGCAGAAGTATTAAAATCAGAGGTATTTGCCTGAGATTTTAGGGAGAGACTTACCCACTGAGGAAAGATGTGGTCAGCAGGTGCATGTTCACAACTGGGTGTGCTGAACAACAAATGTAGTTCCCCCCACATAGTTTCCAAATGACTCCACGACCCAGGAAATTTGCTCTGGACCTCAGGGCTGGCCTCCTCACACCATGCCTCTGTGGGCTAACACAGCCACTAGAAAAAAGTCAATGGGATCAGATAAGTAGAAGAGAAAACAAAGGATTGTTTGGACTGTTCAGTGCAGACTGTTCATTCATACAATGCCAAAAAAAGAGTTTCGTGGAACACTTGACTTCCATCAGCTAGAGTACTCCAAGGTTTTGCATACTCACATACTTGCTTAAGGATCACGACATAATTTATTAGTTTATCTGAGTGGGCCCTAAAATAGCTTGTCCCAGAATGTTTTTTGCCTGTTTCAAAGTAATTGGGTATTTTTCTTTTAGAAAGCTGCACTAATAACCCCCTCAGGACTTCCTCATCCCTCTAATTTGTGAATGGAGGAGTAATATGGATCTCTGTGGATAGAGATTTCTGAGAAAGAAAAAGGTCTGCTTAGGAAGCCATGTCTCCTTATCAAGTAACATGTAGCGGAAATGATTTTAGAGGACTATTTAATTCTACACTTAGGTGTTTCTCATTATCAGGCTTTCTAGCACATGGATTAGTAGCAATTTTACTGTTCCAGAGCTTTTGTCATTAACAACATCCCACCTACAGCAACCTCTCTTAGTCAATAATAACAGCTTGTTTAAAAATAGCAGCATCAACTTGTTTGCATTGTTATTATCTGTGCATGGCTTATTTCCCCACAAGACTCTGGGATGGTGCATAGCCTGCCTTTCCTTGGCCTTCTCTCACTTCCTGTCTTTTTCTAAAGCATGTTTTAAGATCAGGAGAAGCGACAGTTGTATCTTTAGCAAATACTAGTAATGTAATTGCAATGCTGCTACAGTCCTCAACAGTAAAATACGGCAGTCAGGAGGAGCTGTATATTCATTAGTCAATAAAGTATTACCACACATTTTATTGAATTGTAACCCTATTTTTCCTTGATGAAGATGTTGTGTAGCTTTCACCTTCACATAAATCTGAGTGATTAATTTAGCAATCAAAGTTGGAATAAGAAGAGGAGATTCAGGCCAAATTCCAATCCAGCCTTTCAGCATCATCTCATCTCTTCACACTTCAGACTCAGACTCAGATATTCAATTTTATTATGACATAGTTTTAAAAACAAATAGTTATACGAATGGTGGATTTTGTAGGGCTGCATCTTTCCTACATGCCACTAAGTCTTCTTTTTTATCCTGCAAACTGACAACTAGCACATTCAGTTGGATGCTCTTGTTTGTGAATACAGGAGGTGATTCAAAAGACACTGCTATGCAGCATAAAGACAATTTATTATGCCAGCCTACTGTATCTTACTCTGTAGATTAACATAAATAATTATTGTAATACTGCACTGCAAGGGAATATACTTAAAGCTAATTGAAGACAAAATGAATATACTTTTTATATTTCCTCATGAATTACAGTTAA
The DNA here is from genome assembly GCA_013399115.1 of Anseranas semipalmata. Lineage (NCBI taxonomy): Eukaryota > Metazoa > Chordata > Aves > Anseriformes > Anseranatidae > Anseranas > Anseranas semipalmata. The sequence goes on along the minus strand of VXAA01004162.1, from coordinate 1,058,693 downwards.
GTCTCCTGTTTTGTGACAGAAACCTAGAATTAAAGCACAAGAAACAATTAATGTTATAATTATGTGTTCCTAAACTTATATTCAAAAGCATTGGCAAATTATTGTCAGAATATTTGCATACACGCTGAACAATTAAGTTGTCAGCTGATTCTACTTCTGCTTTTTTTTTTTTTTAACTTGCTATTTTTTTTTTTAATCCATTTTGTTATCAGAGCCAGTTGGAACTTTCAACACTATTTCACTGCTTAATTTAAAATAGCATCAGTGGAGATACACTACCTAAAGGAAGAAGAGAAATATATTGATATTTTTAGTATATTTCCCTTACTCTCAGGGTACCTGACAGGTCTAGGAAGTGAATTAATAGCATACATGGTAAAAGAATGGTAGACTTACTGTCAACTGAGAGCTGCAGCAAAACCTTGATTCGGTTACACTAGAGGTAGTATTTTGATCACACTGTTACACTGTATTTTTCCCCTAGCACAGAAAACTAATAACTCTTGGTTCATTAGAAATATCATTAAAAGTTTTCTTTTTTTAAATACAAGAAAACATTTGACCTAAAAGAGTAAATACGTTGATTCTCATAAATTGAGGGTGAATTTTCCAGTGCTAGAAAAAATTAATAGTACAGCTTATTTCACAAGAAGAACCCACTGAAAACAGTATCCCCATTTCCTGCAGACACTGACTGTCAAATTGAGATATGTCACACATGAAAATTCAGGCCCATTTCTTGTTTAGTTTTACTTCTGCTCTGGCCCTGATATTAGCAAATTTGATGTCTGCAAGGGAAAAAAAATCATAAATTTAATTTCTGGAATCCATTGACAAATACATTCTTTTCTTTTCTTTCTTTTCTTTCCACCTTGAATTAAGCAATTGGATCTTTGAAAAAGCTATATTTAGATTTTTTTTTTAATTGACCCATTATTTTGCTTGCTTTCACTGCCAGAACCCCCTACTGCAAACAAGGATAAGGATGCTACCTGGACTTCATTTGATGAATAGTTTTAATTAAAATATTCTGTACCATAAGTATTTTAATGTTACAGACAAACCAAAGGTATGCAGTAATAAATTAAATTATACATTTAAATTAATCTATAAATATGCTATAAAATTGACAGGATATTTTTAAGATAGGGAATGAGACATGGATTGCTAATTATGACAATTAAATATCATGAGTAAAAATAAATGACAATCAATATCCTAGAACCATTTTGTAAAAAGAGAAAAAGGGAGGAAATATAATATCATTTAGATGTCTATAAAAGTGAAAAATTATTAGCAAGTTAGAGTCCTGATTTTTCTATTGTAATAAAATGATAAGCAGTAGAACATTATACTTTTCATCACTGCTAGCCATAAATACTGTACATATACTGTACTGGCATAATCCATTATGGGATTCTTCTATTTGGGTCTATTATGCTCAGGATAATAACATGTTTAATTTTTACTAATAAAATTTCCAGTTTTTCTGCTCACTCAGAGTCTGATCTAGAAACTACTGAAGTCAGTGGAAGCTTTTTCTTTGCGTTTAATGACTTTTGGATCAGCCCCTACCTTAAATATATAACAACAAATAAACGCAAGTTGCAGCAGTGTAGTAGTTATGTACATGCATTCAGGGCTCCAACCCCATGGACTCTTTCTCTGTATGAAAAAACACTGGGGTTTCATCCTATGAGAGGGATATCTGAACCAAGCATTACCTCATATGTCACAGGACACCTACCTGAAATTCTTTTAGTAATTACTTCTTCACATCATAAGAACATTAAGGCCAGCTAAAAGCTGCAGTGTTGTTTTGTCTGCAGTGATGTGTTAGGGGATAGCAAATGTGTAAGATGGACAAAACCCCATTAAATTACTGTCTCAAAATTGTTTTTGTACTATGTTACACCAAAGGTATGAATTTACAGTCCATCTTCTTCACTATCAAAATGGTAAAGGCAAAAAAAGAAGTGAAGATAGGACTTTTTTCTCCGTCATGGAGATCTGGGCTAACATTCATTATTGTATTCATATTAAAAGCCTACTCCATGTCTTTCAATCACATATTTTCCTTCTAATTAAGGCATATTCACTTTTTTGCTAATTAGGTATTCTTTGTTGCACAATGTTTGCTCTAATCTTTTGGAATCTCTCTCAATATCCAGTCATTGCCTTCATTACTGGCTCCCCTAGAATCCAACCAAAGCATGTTATTTTTTCTGCTAATTATATCCTCATTTACAGATTGTTGCCTTCTCTGATTGGCTCTTTAAACCAGTTGCTATGACTTCATTAGCAATGTCTTCTGACCCTGTTATTTCTTGTGACAGGATTTGCTCCACTTGTCCTGTAGCACTGTATCCCAGGGTCACTCCTCTCCCGGGCTGGAATAGTGTCAAACACGAAAGGTTTAGGGCAGAGAAAATCACTGCTGAAGTTGCTAATTACCACATGCAGCAATGGTACAAATTAATGCTTCTAGCAGTTTAGAAAAAAAATGAGTGTTTTAAAGGTGTCATTAACAGGTTAGTTTCATTTATAAATGTGCTTGACAAAAAAAAAAAAAAATCACATAATGTGGTTTTGCTTTTGCAATCTCTCCATCAAATAAGTGTTTTTAAATCATGTGGGATTGCTTATCATGCTATATGGCAATAAAATTACTGTACGAAGCATTCTTCTGCTAGATGATTTTAGGAGGCAAATTTCTAAATAGATTTTCCTACTTTAACTTGAATTTCAGAATCTCGAAGTGTGTTGTTATTTGATTTCTAACCTGTCCTATAGAAACAGAGGTCTGCCTTAAAACAACAAGAATTACATTTCCAGGCTTTTTTTTGTTTGTTTCAAAAATATTTTAAGTGATTATAGAAGAACAGCATATTAAGGGAAAATTAAAACACATGAAACTGCAGTGAAGTACTAACACTATGTTTATATTAAGCTAGAGAACGATATGAGATTACAATTTTCATAGGGTGCAAAATGCATATTGTGCTAATTGTGTTCCCCACTTTTAGTCTCCTACAAATCTGAATAATCCATTACCAGCACCAGAGATTCAAGCATATAGCAGAGTTTAACACAAGTTAGTTAATATGAAAAACGCTGTATCTAGTTGTTTGCAAAATTACTTTTGTTGATTAAAAGGCTCTTCAGAACTTCCGGCTTGTGAAAGGGTTTTAAATTGTCTAATGCTGATTGTGATTGCTATGCAGAAAAAAGGCAATGCGAAGCAAACCATTATATCACTGAATCTTTGTTAAGCAGGCCTTGAAAGTGCTTGACAGCATAATTAATCTTGTGATATGAACAAAGAAACCAACTCAATAGTATTGAAGATGCTTATTAAAAATACTAAATACCTTTTTCCACTTAAAAACCTTTTGAAACACTGTGGAAAGTGCCATTACCTTTTTTGTTTTTGCAGTATTTTAGTCTAAAATTGATACAAGGGGGACACAGCATGAGGAAAAGAATAAACTGGATGACAATAAAAATTAGTTTGAAAAACAATGCGCCCTGATTTGGGGTGTCAGCTAAGCAACCTCCAAGCATTACAAAAGACCCCTGCACACACATGCACGTACACTGTCCACTGCCGTTAGCTCCAAAAGTTATTTGAAATAATGAGTGGTTGTCAGTCATATTACATTTTCAAAGTAAACCCTAATATAATAATTTATATTTAAATGAATAACATCAATTTTAATTGTTGTTTCTGCCTTATATGGTGACTATATTGTATGATGCTATACCAGAGGAAATCATACAGTTAAGATTCCCTGATACAGTGTTGCACCACAATGTTTGTGGTGCAAGCTACTCCCAAATATACTGAAAGAACCTACAGAAAGATATGGATAGTATGCTGAGACCAGTGGCTGGAAGTGACTGCATCCACAGCTTATAACATATATGTTTGCAATATGCAGAGAGAGAGAATGAAACAAGCTTTCCAAATGAAAGCTACTGACTTCCAGCAGAATGTACAGTTTGCCTTGAAAATCATAAACATTGACAATCATGGAAACCAGTGTTTAGAAAAACACCACACTTTTGACGCTTCTCAGTTTATTGAGAACTTGATACTGTAGCAAATTTTAACGTTATCTGTTTAAGGCCAATTTATTTATTTAATTCTGGAAAGGATCATTATTCAACTAGGACTCAACCCTGCAAGGCAGTTAAAACGAGAAAAAAACAGGCACTGTGCCAGTTACAGCCTAACAAACCTGATACTTTCTATGAGAGAAAGTTGAAGTAAGCTAAATGACTGGCCCCGCTCACTGGCTGACTGGAGGGGGTTCCTTGTATAAACCATGAGCCAGCTAAGGAACCAGTCTGGGAGTATCACAGTTTTGCAGGAGATGGGATCTCTGGATTTGGTCTCCACAACCTCTTGAACCCATGAAAGATATTCGTGTTTTCTATTAAGGTCAACTGTTCTGTACACCCAGATAAAAGACTGCAGAGCAGGGCACAAGGAATATAATGAAAAGAAAAGAAAAAAAAAAAACAGCAGCTCTGAACTTCCTTCCAAGTGTATCATTTTTAACACTATGTTGGCTATGTCTGCTCTTTACCCTGCCAATCTAGTTTTTCTTTCCTGACTCTTGAGCACTGCAAGAGCTTTCTCAGAGCTGCTGTTTCACCATGGTATGAAAAGAAACACACCGCAGAGCTCTGTATTATGCAGAAGCCTCCACACACAGACAATACTCAGCGCTAACACTGTTTTAGATAGCGTGATCTTTGGAGAGGACACTGTCTTATGTTACATTGAAAATTACATGTAGCACAGTACAGCCCTGCTTTTGATCAAGGGCTCCAGATCTTAGTTTAAACACAACCTACCTACCAAAACCAGCAAAATGTGCATCAAGCCCACGAGCAGGAGCATGTTGAGTAATAGCCTTCTTTTAACCATTTCAGCTGTTTGCAGCTGCAGTCCTCTGGGAAAATGCAAAATCTATTGAGTAAAATACAGGTTGAATTTGTGAGTAAGCACACCTTACTTCGCCTTACCTTGAAGGTCTTTTCTGATCTCTAAAGGCATTAAAAGCATGCTGTGCTTCATTTTAATAACAGTGAATCAACTCGGGTTGACTGTCCTTGCTCAGGCAAGGCTTCCTGTGACATACGGCAATCTTGCCTGAGCACAGACAGTGTAGGAGGCTCTGATGGCAATCGTTACTGCAATTAGCAAACCACACTATCATATCCATGTTTTACTTTATAGTTCCGATTCTAAACACTGGACCTTTTCTTGAATCCTCTATGTACAGAACCCTCATTAATTAAAATCAAACAGCAAGAAATATATAAAAAAAATCAATGGCATAATATGACTCATGTTATTTAATTAATGGGTAATTCCTCATACCAATATGCTGAGAAAGCTTGAACTTGACCTTTAGGATTAAAAAATTCACCATGTGAGAAAAATTTGCTTTTTCCTAATCACATTTCTTCCCAACAGATTTTAAATACACACTTAAAATCTGTTGGTAATGTGTTTAAGTACAATCCCTAAGACTAAGTAAGCTGCCATTGCTATCCATATCAACTTAGATAATGGCTTGAACAAAAAATACCTACTGGCACACACATCGATATTAGAATATACAAAACACTTTTCACTGTAGTTCCTTCAGGTGATGACAACAGCCCACCAGCTATAACTTTCTCCCGTCTCTGTCTTTCTTCAGTCATTCACTTGAAAATTACCACACAGGTATCATTTGTTGAGCAATGTTAAATGTAGGAGCACACGGAGACAAAGTCTGTATTTCATAATAACTCAGCAATATGGATTTTGGCCTTAAGGGTACATTCATTCAAACAAGAGAATAGCAGTAAAAAGCCCATGAGCAAAATCTTGCAAGCTTACAAAAGGAGATGTTCATTCAGGGGTGAACACTTTATTTCAAGTTTAATAAATTTCATTTTCAAAGAATTGCCAACTCATACAAATTTGTCACTAATCTTGAAATCAGAGATCCTTTTTTTTCCTGCTCACGATGCTAGAAGACAAATGGTTCCTCACTATCAGTGAAAGTGGTTTGCTCTCAGCTACTGAAGCTTTTCCTCAGCGTAGATAGTCACTTCCTCCCTGTTCTTGTTAGAAGCTGTAAAACATGCTGCATCTATATCGTCAAGAAGACAACACACCAATCTCTTTGTCAGGTTACTAAGAGGTCCCTGCTCCCATCTTGTGGCTGACCTTTCCTGGTTGAGTACAACTGACGCAATATACTAAACACATTTAAACACAATGGTCATTCATTTTCACCTATTAACCTGCTTTTTTATATTAGCATCTCCAGGACCAGAGAGTCATGGCAGATGACTCTGTGTGAGGAGTGGGTATCCCTGACTAAGAAGAGTTGCTGCTGGACGCTAGGCCTGGAAAAGGTGCCACAGATAACAACGGAGGGCCAAAAGAATTTGTTTTCACTTTCCCTTGAGTCTGCTGGTTGTAGGGAAAAGATGCAGTCCATGTTCCTTTGCAGGTTTTACCACTGATTTCTTTTTAAGTATCTCTTGGATGGACAACCCAGAGGTAGGAGTCCTCATCCAGATATGAGGGGCAGAGAGGAACAAGGGCGCCCAGTTTTGTTTCCCTTTTTTCCACAGATATAAGCTGATGCTACAGGAGCATCTTCTGTTTCTCAGGTACTTTGAAATAGAACATGACCAGAACAGTCTGTGTTTACATTCCTCGTCTTGAAGTATTTTGCACCAAACGATGGTCTTAAGAGGATCAATGGATGTATTAAATAAGAACCGATCCTGAAATATTCCAGATACCCCTCAATAAGGGAGGCTGTCTCTATGACAAGCCTGTGTCCAGTCTGCTCTGGCCCCTATAAACAAAGAGGACTGTGTGAAAATAGTATCTAGTTGTACACTTTGAATCCGGTACACTGACTCCAGTAAGTTGGGCTCTATTTATATATTCCGACTACATTTTGACTAATATGCACTGGGTTGTATGTAAATGTTTCTTGCTATTGGATTTTTTATTTTATTTTTAGTCTCATAATCACAGAATCACAGAATAATGGGGCAGGCAGTCCTCGGAATGTCATTAAATGCAGGACTACATGATCATCAGCACACTCTCAGTGCAAGGCCAGTTCAGTTTGTTTATATTTGACAATAAGAAGTTTTTATATTTAGTCCAAACATTTCTGTGTTTTACAACACCGCTCGCAAAGCCCTTAGCTCCATTATTCCCTTTCTCTCCAAAAGCTAATGTGCAAGGCTACCTAGCCGTTCCCTCTTCCTGGCAAGAGGGACATCAATGCACCTTAGGGCAGGATAATAGCTTTCCATAGAAGAGAGAACACTTTTCAGTTGTGGTCCTCTTACACAGCGGAAATAAGGAGGGGAAACCAATGAGATTAACTGCAGAATCAGAGGAGTCATAGGATGAGGGAAGAACAGAAACTCTGAGTAAATGTTCCTCTGGTCAAGTCATGACATTTGGCAGGTATACAGAGAAACAGTATACCTCATTTGATGCTTCATGGTTACCCTTCTTGGATCAAAAGTTGCAGATGTTGCACAGCAAGCAGAGGAAGTTTGGGTCAGAATGGCCAAGGTAGAACAAGATTTATGTTGTACGACTGGGTCTTGCAACGGGAGCACATTTAACCGCACTGGCATAGTCTGGAGTGCACAACGAGAGCAGTGCCTATGAGGGTAATGCTGGCGGGAAATTGTTCACAGGAAGAAAGAACGGCAGCAAACAATGGGGGAAAGTTGTCTGAAAAACAATGGTCAGGGGGCTGAAAAGGCTGAAAGAGAGAAATTTAGTATTTTAAGGCTGGTTAAAACAACAGAGGGGTTTTATGGTTATAGAGCTGGAGGATCAGGAATACCAATCAGGGATGGGGACCATGAGACAAAGGAATTCTGGTGAACACAAAAATTGACTACAGTATATGGAAAAAAGAAGCCTCTAAGAACAGAAAGATAAACATGGGTGGAAATTTGGCACTGTTGTAAGAGAAACAGAGGTAAAATGAAAAGCAAGAAATTAGTGACTGAAGATGAAAAGTAGATGAAATCGCATCCTATGTTAAAGCCTATGTTAGAAAGAGTTAGCGGAGCCACTTTTCAGGTCCACAGAGGGAAACTTGCTATCTGTTTTTAGCTTGACTTCACAAGGCACTCTGCCTTAAACGATCTGAAACCTTCCCTTTCTCCCTAATCACTTTTGGATTCATTGCCTTATCTGACACAGCATAATTAGAGGTAATTATATCCCTGCAAGTTTCATGAAAATTAGCAGTATGGAGAAAGACCAATATAGCATCTCTTCTATAAGTATAAAAGGCGGATACAATGCTACCTTGCATTTAGCAGAAGACAACTGTCTAGTCAGTACATGTGCAACTCCTGTCTAGTCACAGCATTGCCATTTCTTGCCCAGTCATGATTTGGTTATCAGAGAACATAAAGGATGTGTTCCTGGGAAGATAGAGTTCCTCTGTTCATTTGCTCACAAAACCATCTTAATGTTCTGTTTAAATCTTATGATTTTTGAGTAAATTATGAGTTGAGAGCTCTACTTCACACACGAACAATAATGAGGTAGAGCTCTTTTGTTTGCCTGCTAGAATTCTAATTATTCTAACGATATGATTTTTAGCTTACTGTTGTAGACTAGAGATTATTCAAGGGAATTTACTCTTGATATAATTAAGATGAGAGTCAGAGAACATAATCTCAATGATTTATGTATTTCCAAAGTTTGACAGCGTAAAAATTTACTGGTTGCCATGAAAGTTCAATGTAAATTTTAGAATTCAAAGTAACAGATTTTTTTCTTAGAAATTAACTAATCAATCAATTAACACACCCTGAGAAAAAATCAAGTTCCTCAACATTCTTAACTTTTGTCCTGTGCAATAAAGTCTCACCAGTGTCTAAAAATGATTCATAAAAACAAATCTGAGCAAACTTAGAGAAGCAGTCTCGCAAAAGAAAAAGCTCAGATAAAAAGCCCACGATTAACATTACAAAAACATGTGCAAATATGGAAGACACGTTTTTGCTACTCAAAATATAGCATTTGCCATTTATAGTGACAATGTGTGTAGAGTTTGCATAATATCAGAAGTAAAAGGAATTAAGAGATTTTTCAAGATCTCTACTATATAAAGAATTATATTTACATTGGAATATATTTAAGATATTGCTTACCAAATATCTTGAATTTTTCACTAAAACATCTGCCAATACATTTTATCCACACCCAGATAACCATAGGTCAAATAGGATCTGAAATCAAGTTAAGAAATTCTCAAGCACTGTCTACCAATATTTGGTAACACAGTCAATAAAAAAGAAAGACAACTCTGCAGGAGGGCAAGAAACCCAGACTTAACTATGATGTGCTGTCTATCTCATGCATAGACATACTGTGTTCTGACTTACTATAAGTAAAATGAACAGTATGGAATATGCATTGCAGATGGATCACTTGCTGAGCAAAGCTTCTTGGCATTCACAAACATAGGTAGGAGCCATTCACCATGATTCAGATGTAGAAGAGGAAATTAAAAGCAAAAAATATTTTGTACATCCATAATGCAAATTCAGATATCATCTAGCTTTTCTGGACAGCTCAGTTTTTAATAATGTAAATTAGTGAGGCATACGCTGATTATAAATTTAGAAGATAGTTATCCAAATTCATTGATATTTTCAAAGGAAGAGCTCATCAGAAATCAGTATTACAACACAGGGGCCCCCTGCTTGAAGCTCTAGCTGGTTGGTGAACAGTTCAAGAGAAAACGAGATCGGAGCTACCCATGGATCTCAGTTGTTAATAGAAGAGATGATCTTCACAGGTAACTGTCTGCACTCTCTCATTTGAAATACATCTCCACTGGTAGAGCAACAGATTGAGTTTGATGGATATTCTTGTTGCATTCTGAGGTGTGAAGAAAAGGCCTGAACTGTGCATATGCTATAGAAGACAGTTTTCACTACTACTTCTGGTAGCTCATTGTAGCTGTTACTGCTTTGTTCATAACCTTTGCACTCCATGATGTCTCTTGAAAATACAGCATTCGTTTCACTGGTTGCTTTCAATTAAAGTGGTATTTCTGCTCTGGAGGATAATCTGTAAAATGACATTTGACTCAGTTTTTCTGCAACTCCCAATGAAGTGTGTTCATTTTACGTATGTAAATGTGCATGCCAGCAATGCAGGCACAACCTAACAGTCAAGCTGGTTCTTTTCTTCATCCTGTCTTTAGGGCTACACCCTTAGCTAATTCCTGGGTTGCTTCAATGTAGTTGCTTTTACATAGTTCTGCAGAAGATGCAAAGAATGGATATAATCTATCTTGCCCTACCTTAGTTGTTTTGCATCTGCACTTAGGCAGGAATATAAATTAGGAAAAACAATTTTGTTGATAAAACAAGCAGTTATTCATGAACACAAACATCTAGAGGAAAGGTCTGCTAAACCAGTATTTGTTTTACAGGTTGTAAAAAGTTAAATTTCATCTTGAAGTCAGAAAAAAATCATGTAATCTGTGAGAAGGTCATCCATGAGTGAGAGACAGAGATTTTTTTTTTTAACTTGACTTTTACGAATAGTTAAAACAGGGCAAATACTCCCTTATACTCCGGGTAGGAATGACTATCAGCACCCTTTGGCATAGGGAGGCTGAAAGCAACTTAAAGGGGAGAGGATGAATGAAAGCTTGACACAGTCACATCTGTACCAAAGGCAGATTTGATCTTAAGTCCTCTAGAACATCTTTTCTTTCTATTTCAAGATTTTCCCTGAGCAAAGAGCATTGCTGAAAAAAATCCCATCTAACCAGGACTGATACTTATCCTTACATTAATCAGTTCTTAAGATATCATCCCATTTGGATGGCGTGATAAATACATCTTAGAATGAACAAAATCCAGTAGGAGTTGGAAAGGACAGCTTGTACATTTCTGATGTGCTTTCCAGCACAAGCATAGTGAGTCTTTACTCAACTGTTCAAGACATGCAGTATTAGAATTCCTCAAAACCTAAACATACTGACTTTAATTTTTGAGAACAAACAGATTTTATTTTACAGCTGATTTAAGGGTTCTTGATCTTGAGAGAAAAGGAATAGTAAAGGAATTGTTAGTCTATTTTAACTTCCTATTCATGCCTTCATAAAAAACATTCTGTAGGAATGGAGAATATTTATTCCATTAAAAAGGTATTCACAGAAGAAATAATTTAAAAAACAAGTCTGAAATATATGCAAGGCATAGTACATAATACAGATACCTATTACTCTCAGACATAAATTGTTAATTTTTCTCAAATACACAAAATTTAAATTTAATTTTAAAGATTAAGAATAAAGTGTTCATTCCTGCAGTCTCTCTAAGTTCCCATCATCACACAGCTTTTAGTGAACTTGGTGAGATACATATTTTGTACCTATGTGACTGAATCTAATCTTGGCCCCCATTTTGGCATCCATATAGTCCATGCCAACTGATACGAAATCTCTTCAGCCTCAGAGATCAGTATTTTTTCCCTAGTTCTTATATATTTTATGTCCCTCCTCTCAGCATTTCCTTTAGAGGTGAGCAAGACAAAACCAGCTGCCTGGAATATCACTCAGTGTACATTGAGATTATAATCATTCAGTTAACCACAGTTCCATACATCTACCATACGATGCTCTTCCGGATGTTCTTGTATTACTTTCTTGTTCAGCAATCAAAGCAGCTTTAGAAACAGCTTGTCACATATCTATCTTGAATGGGCTACATTCTAACAGGTCAGCTGCATCCATGAATTTTATGCTGTGAGAAACAGCAATATCAGTCCATATATACTGGCTAAAATGCTCTTATTCAAAGTCTGAACAGATGGCTGACTCACTGTTTATATAGACTCTTCATGGCCAACATTTGAAGCACAGTGACTTGCCACTAATAAGACACTGGCACTGCTTTAGAAGAACATGATGTTCTTTCGTATTTCAAAACAACATTTCCACTCCGAAAAATACCAGTAAACAGTTTTTGAGATGTCCAAAAAGAATATCAGCTGATCCAGAGGAGTCGGCAACAGCAGTATATGATATTTTTTTTGTTGTCATTCCCATAAGGATTTTAATTATCCTGTTTTGTCTTTTCAACTGGAGATAGCATTTCCTATTGAACTGCTGTTATAGCATTGACAACCCAGGTGTTCAGCTTTATTCTTTTGCTCTGAGCAAGTGACTTCATATTTATATTCTGAATTAATGTTTCAAGAACCTATGAATGGATTGATGTTTTTGTGGTTATGTTACCAACCCCTGGCACATCACTTTGGAATGCAATACTAACTAAAAACAGCAGTTGCCCTTATTTTTCTTAGCTGACTTAAGAATGAGATACATTCCCAAGGACTTTTTAAAATGTCAATTACAATTATTTTGCCACGTTAGACAGTATTTTAAAGCAAGATTCATCTGCCCAAATATAGATGAAGCTATCTGCACCTGAGCTACTTGTGCGGGCTCCCTTTACAGTCAGTGGAGAGAAACCAGCACTTTTAGAGTGCAATTGATCTTCTCTTAAGATTGACAGCTACACTGTAGACATCTAAGTTGGATGAGATTAATAGTGTCCCCAACATTTGTTAAATTATGCAAGATTCTATATAAATAGAAGACAAAGTCTCTTCCCTAAAGTGCTTTCATCTTCAGTCAATACATTTCCAGAACTGAGCATCTAAATTGCCTGTCTTTGTCAAGTGCCTCCCTTTGATGTTATTCCATAAGGTGCTCTCTGGTTTTCTTGGACAACACACAGCACTCACTTTAGAGAGCAGTACATTCAGGACAACGAACAGAAGAATTCACAGGAGAACTTCTGAGAGTTGCTTTTCCAGAATTGTGATAGGTAACTTTTTGGAAAGTGTTGGGTTTTTCTTTGTTTTGTTTTGTTTGTTTGTTTTTTAAGAAATGAGTTACATTTTTGTCAAATTTTGCAGTCAAGCTTGAAAAGGAAGTACTTCAAAGTAGAATGAAGTATAGAGTTTGCCTTCAGCGTATGTCTCTGAAGTTCTGGTCTACATTGCTAAAGAAGGTATAGATATGTGAGATATTTATCTTAGATTTTAGCTAAAATGTCCATATGTCTATGCAGTGCATGAATGACCACAGGAATTGTTACAAGTAAGATCACTAAGAGGTGAGAGGTGGAACTCATAGTGTTTCTTTGTAAAGATTAGAGACAAACAAATCTCTCAAGGTTCAGTAGCTCAGTTTGAAAAAAAAAAAAGTTAAAGTTTTGCTTGCCTAATCTTAAAGGATCAAGTAGATTGAAACTCATTGGCCTAGAAAAAACTCACAGCAGTATGCAACACTCTGATAAGGTTTCTAATAACCAATTCCCACCACAAAGTGAGGCAACATTCAAAACAACACCAGACACAAGCTGCTGTTTTGCAAATCACTATAAGTTTTCATAACAGCCACCATTTTTTTCCGCTTATACAACTGTCACACTGCCTTCAATAAATGTTATAAGTACAAATGCCTTCAGAAGTTTTTAAAACAAATTTTGTGTATTCCAAAAATTAAAATTTTGCATTCTATACCTTTGCTGAACTGTTGCATATAGCGCCTATTAACATGTTGTCAATAACAGTGGTGAAAGACATCTGTTTCCATACGAAAGCTTCTCTTTCTGATAGGCTTCTGATCCAGAGCAACAATTTCCAAATGTGTTATGTACAGTGATTGAAGTCTAACCTGTGGGGGAAATAAATAAATAAATAGCTTACAAATAAAGGAGTAACTAAAGGAGTCCAGAAGCATGTCAGGTTTGGCAAATCAATTCAAGATACATCTAATTTTATGGGCTGGACCCTAGAAGAAGTTGAAAATAAATTATTCTACTGAAGACGATATATCATAACTAAAATATTCAACCTGATAATTGAAATATCCACAGTAACAATAGCAGAATAACGTGTATTTATACTTCCCAGGTAAAATAGTTAAAGCAAAGCCCAAGGATTTTTAAAGAATTTTTCCTACCTCTTATATTCTGTAGCTGGATAACTAGTCTAAATAGAACATTCTTCTTCAATACATATAATCTCTTCAGTGCATATTTAACTATTCAAATTTAGCTAGCATACTATTTTTTCTAAAATATAAAGCAAAACAAGATCTCAGTCACAGCCACAAAATCTTTTTTAATGTATTCCTTGTGCTACTTCTGAATATTAATAAAAATTAATAATTAATTTTGCCTTTGGCATTGCAAGATATACTAGTTTTAATTAGTGTACTGTACTCCTATACAATTAAAAAATAATTGATGTCCACACTTATTGGCGGTCTCTGTGATCTCTTTTCCTGTTGTTGTCAACAAATGCCTCAAAAAACAAGTTCAAGAATGTTTTGCTGTCCACTTGATTTACACACCAAAAGTAACAGACAAATCTTTTATGATGAAACAGAACAGTTTTCTGTTTAAATTATACACAAGTATATTAACTAGAAAGAGAAAATTAAAAGCTGATTGCTCGAAGAAATAATGGAAAGACTATCAAAATGTTTAGTCTATCAACAAATTTGCCTGGAACGTATCAGCAGGTGACAGAGTATTTCAACTTAGAAGTAGTGGCCATCTTGTATTTGTTACGCCAATCCTATCTAGTATTTAATTCTGATGTCCCCCTTGATCAGTTCCAGTTATTTAAATTCAGCATATCATGATACTGTTTTTGTACATCATATTAATTGTACCATGAACTACTTTATTATGTAACACTAAAGACTCTCTTTTTCACTCTGAAAGAATGAGTCAAAGAATTAAAGTATAAATTCCCATGTGGAAAAAAAAAAAAAACTAACTTCCCTTTAATGTATTTGCATCAGAAATCTTGAATAAAGTTTTCTTTATTACAACCACTAAAACAAAGACATCAAATCCTAGAGTGTAAATTCTCCAGCAGTTATGAAACACAACAAAAAATTCATATGATAAAGAACAACCCAAACTGAGTACTCCTTATCTAACCCAGAAGTTCATGCCTGTAACTCAAATCTAGGTCAGAAAACGCACCCAGAAGAGACATTTTGGGGCATGACAAAAAAGCTAACTAAAAATTGCTGAGCTTATTTTTTCATTATCACAGTCCTACACACACCTCAGAGTTAGTCATAGGACAAGGGTTAGATAAACAAATAGACTAAACAGAAGAGCAAAAAGGAATTAGACAACACAGGAATAAAAATGCACATTTTTTATTTCATCATCTAATCCACATGCTTATAGGGTTGTGAACATGAAAAATCAGCAAATCAGATATTTATGCAATTAATGCTGTTATCATGATTAATGATCTCAATGGTCATTTTAACTAAAAATGGATAGTAATTCAAGTAACCTACTTAAATATATATCACTGAAGAAATGAGAGCATTACAAAGTACATTCTTATTTCTGAGGATTTTTCAAAGTTACTGCTCAACAACTTTCCTGGCACTAAGCATGGAAGTCAATGGTTTACCTCAATAAAGTAGATTCAGCTGGCTTCCTTTTATGCTTTAGACACGAGGTAAGTCAAATTGGTAAAACCATTCTACAGCTTTTACCTGCCACCTTCAGCTGCAGACGGGGTTTCCTACCCTTCCTGTCACCATAACGCAGGTGTACACCGCTGACTGCATGGAAATGTGCACTATTGCCTACGCCCAAATCTTTGGACTTGCTGCACTGCTCAAAGGTGTCAATGCCTCAGTTATCACAGAGAAATACCAATGAGCTACTTACTCTAAAACAGAAATCTTCAAGAGGTTTAGAGGTAATTTTGATTAAAACAAACAAACAAACAAACAATAAAACAACATAATCTATCAGTGATATGCAGACATATCAGTGATATGCAGATACTCCAGGGAATGACTGAAACAGCAAGGTGCCGTGTTGGGAAACATAAGTAGTACCTCAAAGTGGCAGTTTTGCTTTAAGAAATTGTTGTGCCAGAGCTGCAGACTACCAGAGACCTGCCAGACCCTGGGAGCACCCGTAGGCCTTCAAGGCACCACCGCCTCCTGCCCTTTGGCCCAGGAGCCCCCTGAGGCCCCCCGGCCCACGCTGTGTTGCAGGGTGCCCACCTCAGCTGTGCCCTGCGCTGCCGTGGCGTTTCCAGCACTGACCTCGGGCTCCTCAGAGCGCTCGGCCTTCACTGCCGTCCCCGGCCTGCCACCCACACCAAGGGCCCCGCCAGCTCCTGCTCCCCTTCCCACTGCTCCCTGACAGATCCCTTCAGAAAATCTGGAAGCTTCAGAAGAGTTTTTCTCTTTGACACAAGTTCAAGCTCATCACTGCTTGCTCTTTTTTTCTCTAGGCCCTCAACGTAGCTGTTCTGGGAACAAACCCCTAAATTCACCACAGTCTCTCCCTGCTTCTCACAGCATACACCTTCATGTTCTGCTCATGACACCGAGTAGTTGGTCCCTTTGCACACTTTGGGAGAGTTTTGATCTAATCACAGACTTAAATTTAAGGTTTCATGAGCCTAATATGACAGGATGAAAATTGGTAAAAGCCCTAATGTTCTCACAAAAACAGCCAAACAAACCGCCTGCAAACAGTCCAATCACTGCTGCACAAAATATTTACTTCAGTGGTTTCATTATGTGGATTTGAGCTAAAACAGAGCAAGTGGGGGAAATATTTCTTCCAAACGTCAGAGTTCTGCAGTTAAATGGACAGGGTCTGAAGTCTCGATATACATTTTATTAATTCTGGCACTCCTGCTGACCTCATTTACAGCCACAGGTCACTGCAGAGCAAGTTTATCAGGCAGCAGTTAAATGACATGAGTGGAAGTGAGATCTTTTGTACCAGGTTCCTTCCTCTGCACTTCTAAAGTTCTTAAGAAACTTCAACAGACTAAAAAGTATTACAGGAACAGGGACAAGAGTTGTTAGCTCATGTACGATCAGATCTCCAATAGTTGAAACCTCATTTTATCTGTCACTAATGTGGTAGGCCATAGACACTAATTCCACCTGTATAAATTTCCATAGTCTATGCAGACTTCTTACATTTTTTCAACAATTTTAAATTTCATTTTTTTCAAAGCTCTGTCTGTATGACAGGGTCCTGGTTACAACTGGGACAATTTAGAACAATGAGCCAATAACCAAATGAGCATTGACAGTAAACTTGCCTTTCAACGTTCCTCATTACCCTCAGCTCAGGGCAGACAAAGTAATAAATGCAATCCTAAGACAACTACTGCAGAAGGTCTCACTACCCCAGTCAGGACTCCAGAGACTTACTTTTAAAATTTTTGAATATAAAACCGTTTTCTTCTCCTCATCACATATTTCTTCCCAACCCTTCCATAGAGGCAGTCTTGAAACAGGATGCTTTTCCCTTTTTATTTATGTGAATTTTCATGACATGTCATGCACCACATTCACAGCAATCACTGACAGATAGTTAAGTTTCTAACGGGCTACAGGGGAAACCATTTTCCACCAACTGTTCTCCTATATGCCAGAATAAAATATATCTTGTGGACTAAATCTCTTCCCACTTGTATCCTGCCAAAAAGCGTGGATTTCATTTTTTAAATGAGGCTTGAATGAAATTCCATTATTCCATTATTCCTGAACTATGGCAAAATAAGTATTCCAGTGTAGAAAAATAAAAATCTAACCGCAGATAATTGAACTTGTCTCAAACATGAGTTGTTTTCTGGAAACATACCATAGGAATAGACTTAAGTACAATGGCAAAGTTATTTGGTTTGTACAGTCTTCATTGAATCAAAACCAGTTAAAGACCATTTGAAACTGTATGATATGACAGTGTCATAGAAAAATATTTTTAGGTTAGCTGGGAAGCTTTAACCATAGATGTCTTCTTCATGGATGGATAAATACACCCATTAGCTCACACAGTTTATGCTCTACGTATGTGGAAAGCCATCAGAACTCAGAAGTTATTCCAGAATTACTGTCATCACTTTTTACTTCATGATATGCCTTTTCAGTATAAGCTCAAATACAAATACTCAAGAAATAAAATTATTCAAAATAAATTAAGTCAAAAGCAACATTATTTTATCTGTTATATTTTTGTGATGTTCTATAGTGTTGGTTTTGGTTTTGAAGACTGTATCAATGCAAGCACCAAGGAGTGAGAGATTTTATATTTACTTTGCTGTAGATAATTAATGTAAATAGACTATATATGTTTTCACTCAGGCATGATAAGAATTACAGCACATTTCCTCTAAGTACTGAACACGCACAAAATTTAAGTTTTTAATATGCTACCAGACTGAGTTTAAGCTTTGAACAACTGAGAGAATATTAGGAATTTTAGTCGGGCCACAGTAAGACTACACCTTGTCGGTGTTTGTAATTGATCCATCCAAAGGTATATTCACAGCATTCCTGTCCTCACAAACCCTGGAAGATCACAGCCCATGATTTCCTGTATGGCTCACCTTAATTCTTCACAGTTTCTTTGTTGCAGAAGCCATGCTGTGAGTTGGTAAAGGAAGGGCAGCAGTCTTAGCCTCTGGAATTACCACTACAGATGACTAAAAAGAACAAAAAATACATGGATAAGCCATCCTGCTACCCAAATTCTGCTACGATCCCCTGTTCTCATAGCTTGGAAAGAAAACTGGATTTTCTCCAAGGCTAGACAGGTGGCAGGGAAATATTTTTTGGTTAATTACCTCAGAATGCTGGGAAAGGTGTGCTGCTACCTCATGTCTGCATTGCGCTGCCTCACACTGGTAATTAAGCTGATCAGTACTGGTACATCTACCCACCAATCAAAGCTGGATATAAGGGATATTTTGAGGAGACAAAGCATTAAACAGCATTGAATTAAGAGTTTGGGTAATCAAGGTGGCACATGTTCTACTTGAAAAATAAGGCCAATCCTTCCAAAAGGGGGACAGCTGGCATGCTGAAAGTCAATCTTAACTACAAGAAATGTATTTCTTGCTTTAAGAGTCACAGTTGGGGCCTCCATGCAGGCTTGTAGCTAATGAGTTGATAATGTCTCCTTCAGAAGAAGGGAAAAAGGCCACTATTCAAATTCTCCTTGATTCTTCTTCATTTAGGATACTGGCATATCCAGGTTGGCTCTAATATTTATATAATGACCAGTCTTGCCAATGGTGGACTCAGTGACAAGCATGCTCAACACAGTCTTAAATTAAACATAGTTTTATAAGTGAAAAATTGGAGACTACTTAAGTGTGTTAATAGCATTGCAAATATCTTACTGTTCCTGAATATTGGACTAACCCTTTATATTGTGACATTCCTGAACACATCCAAATTTAAACACTATTATTTTTAATGCACTGCTTTCTGTAGGGAATACCAGAGCAAAGACGATTTTGTATCATTAACAACAGAAAAGAGAGATTTTCTGCTGTCAGCACTGCCAAAAAAAATGCAACCTCATGTATTTCCATAAAGAATAGTATTGAAGATGTACTCTGTATTTCTTTGAGAAAATAACGTGCTACCCTGCCAAATCCACAAAAATGTAAAAACAAGAACAAAGATGCAAAGTTAGTGAACCTTCGAATATTTTCCAATGGCGGGATCGTTTTGCACAAGCACAAATATGTGCCTGGCACTTAATGCTTAATTTACCTGCAATTTGCCGCGAGTATCTGTGGAAGCATGTATGTGTATGCAAGTAGCCAATTTAGTGTCCAGGCTTCACAGTGGACCAGTTACATATTTTCAGTCATTTTTGCTACAGTCTCCATACTTAAAATGAATGAATTATTTGGTCAAACTAGGCACACAATTAAGCATGCATGTTTTTATAAAACTGTCCCTTAACATTACCTAATCTGAGGAAGCCTGGCCTTACAAATAACTTACTATGCACGATATTTCTAGAAATGGATTACTTCAGCCTACTAGGCCTAGAACACAAACTGCAGCAGACTTTAAGACTAGTAATCGGTATTAATTGCAATATTCATGGGAAATTTTTAAACATAAATCAAATTAATAAATTGCACAATTTCTAAACTATTACTCCTAACAAACTTTACTGCAGATAACTAATTGCTTACACTACTCTTTAAAGACACATTCCTGCCAAGTCTGAGTTAGAAACCAGCCTCCATCCTAAAAATACAAGTAACTTTAGTATTTGCTGAATTTAGCTGCTGTTTAAAAATGCTACAAAAGTAATGTAAGTGTTAAGATGGCATGTTGAAATCAGACATGCAAAGGTGATATAGCTTGAAATGCTGCTAGACTGATCTAATAAAAATGAACAATACAATCAAATAAATTATATGAGGTCATTAGAACTATTAAAGTCATTCATCAAACAGAAAACCGATCTTTTGATTTTTGGGGAAATACTGAGACTCCAAACATCCCTCTGCAATCCCTTTCATCATTTCAGCAATTTTCAACATGAGTCCGTCCTCATCCAAGTCCGCTGTCTGTTCCTCCTCCTCCTCCCCCACTTCTCCTCTAATAGTGTTCAGAGAGAACTTCAAGATGTGGGCTAATGGAGCTGGCATGGGTTGGAGTTTAATATTGCATGTGCTTAACTTTTTGTGCAACTGACCAACATGACATGTCTAACTGTATAAATGGAAGTTTTATGGTGATAAGATCAGTAGTTACTGAGATATTTATGTGACATGCTGACAGATATAAAACTACAAAGCTTGCTTTTATGCCTTACATCCTCTAGAAAAAAAAATAAATACTAAGATGATGGGTCACTTTGAAGAGAATTTATTGTCTAAATTACCTAATACCTGGCTAAGTTCTAATATGCAAGATGAGGTCTCAAAAATGCTATTAAAACTATGAACTTTAATTTCAGAGGATCTTATTATTCTCTGCCAAATGGGGCAGAGTACAGCCAGTTTGCTTGTCTCACTCTCTCTCTAGATCATGGTGCTGTCATCCAACCAAAAAGGAGAATGATGACAAAAAACAGAAAAGGCACAAGATAATCTCTCTCTTGTTTTTACACTCTGTAGGTTTAGGTCTCTCAGGGAGATTCTCATCACTGCTGGGTGGAGGAGGAAGATTATCTCCTGAGAGAATGTCAAGATTAAAGAAAATATATTATTTTTGTGTATGTGTATATTCATATACACATATATACACGTATATAAATATAATCTCTGGATGAAGTGGAGTCCCTTTTACATTTTGATCTAGGGAAACCAACTCCAGAAATTCTTTCAGAAGATGCTGACGTTTCTTGCTGCTAGAAAACAGCTCCCCCTAAGCTGTGCCCACAGCTGCAGTTAAAAGTCTACTCTACCTCCTCCTCTATCTGATGTGAACATTACTTCACCCAAGAAGGTGGGCAGCCGCAGCAGTCCATAAAAGAATGAGGAACAATCTTTGGTGGCAGCAAAGAGGGGAGAAAAATAAAAACAAATATTAAAATATATATATATTTAAAAAAAAGTGAGGGAGACTTGCAGGTAAACATAAAGCCAGAAGGAAAAGAAAACTTCACTTCAGGAGACACAACTACCAGTCAGTGTGAAAAAACTACTGACCCTGAGAACAAGATAACACAAAGGACAAAGGAATCAGCAGATTGAGGGAAACTGCAAAATATTTAGCTGTGCTGTTACTTTCCCATGGGCTGAGACCCTTCCACACCACCCAGAGGATGTTCAGTGCCCTTCAACCCCACCTGAGATGCCAGTGGGGGATAGGACACGTCTTACCCCTCCTTACTCACTCATGTTATTTCTCTGGTGTGCTTCTGCTCTTCTCTGAAATACAAGGTGAAAAGGAATAAAAGCAGCAATCAAATCCAAACTGAGGTTTTGAATAAAGTAACAGAGGAATATTGCTGTATACGTAACAGATGCACAGGACCACCATGTCTGTGTGTGACCCAAAGGACATGTAAAGGTTCAGAAAATGTTGTGGGTGGGACGTTTATCTCAGACTTTGTCATTTAGAATTACTGTGTTGGAAAGGAAGTTCTGGATCTTTTGGGGAGGATAAACTTCTAAGTCTTGTTAGCAATGCAGTATATATGGCATTTTTTTTGCATTAAGTTTCTTTTATCTGCAGCATCTAGAAGGTCAGATTGAATTATTCCCCCATCTCTAAAGCACCTATGCTTGCATTTGGAAGAACAAAATGGGAATTCTTGTGAGAAGATTTGAATATTGTTTAAAAATTAACAGTGTCTAATGGCAAGTCCCCCTATTAATCATCCATCTTAAAACACTTTTTGAGAGAAATCAGAAACCTTGTTAAATCTCTGTACTGACTTTTCAGGCACCATCATTTTAAGTTTATTTTGGATAGTGTTAGACAGACTTTGCTGGTTGTGCCAACTGACCATGATGATTAATATAAAAATTAAAATTCTTGATAATTCCTCTTGTGTCAAGTGGGTGAGCAGGAATATGTCAACTTCTTTGTTTTCAGCTGATGTACACACCCAGGTCTGATTGTTCAGATATCATTGGTGGCTCACATATGAACTACCACCTAATGACTAGATAGAACTGACAGAAATCAAATTCTAATAACTGCAAGATAACCTAATATTTTAATTCAACCGAAAGTATTAAAAGTATTGTTCAATTGTTGTTGGGTCTTCATATCACCAATCAAAACTCAAGATCTGGTAGCAGTACCAGCCTCTAAAAACAAGATTTGTTATGTTGAACTAAAACCTAATCTCACAACACAGATGAAGTCACAGAAAAGCAGTTCTGCTGTCACTGGTGATATGTTGTTGTAAAGATGAGAGCAGAATCAGAGCATTAGCACTAGCTATATGGTATACGCTATATAAATACTTTGGGTTAAGCTGATGTACTGAATAGAAAACAGACTGATGTACTGAATAAGAAAACAGCAAAACAAGCAAACAACAAATCCCCAACCAAACAGAAACTATTTTCTGGTTTTCTCTCCTGTCCATCACCGTTGCAGCTCTTTGCACAGAAACAGTCTTCCTTCTTTAAAACAGTTTTGTGGTTTTGCCAAACAACAGCCTGTTACAGTACACATAAATGTGATTTTGTTTAGGAGACATTAAGGATGCATGTGACAAAACAGTAGCAGCATATCAGACTTGAATTAAAATCCGTTACTGTATTTTAGTTTATTGATCTACTGTTAGCTTCTCAGCATTGTCTAATTTAAATAAAACTTCAATTTGTAACAATACTATAAATAGAATGCAATATTGATCAGAGTGCCACCAGCCTGCTGAACTTTTGTTATCACTGAAGCCTGACCAGTTAATGTTGAATGTTACAATTTATTACACTGCAAAGTACAATACAACACAATAGCATTTAGATTTATAAACAAAGATATGCTGAACTACTGAAAGCAAGTTCAGTCAGATCAGAACAAGAGCATTCTGATTTATGGGTACTTCACAGCACTATTTCCCTACCTGAGGCAATATTTCATTACCTCTCTGATACAAACACCTGTTAACTCTGCTGAAGACTGAGGAATCTGATTTCTTCTAGACTCTTTTAAACCCCAGCAAAACATCTGATGTCCATCAGCAAACATTCATCACTGCTGTGGTAGTTTTTTTGAGCTTTGGAGGATCATTACCAGTTAAGATGGGTAAACAATGTCCTAGGAGACAGAACCTTCCTGACAAATAGAGGCAGATACCCAGCCCCTGAGTCACTTCTTTTCTTCCCCTCTTCCCTTTCACAGGAGTAAAAACTAAAGCAAATAGATGTGAAAACAGCATACTTACAGGTAGATACCACATATGAGGGCTGTTCTTAGGCAGCAAGCAACATCCTCTAGACAAAAAATATTTCATTACAGTTCTTCCACTCCTGAAACTGCATTGGAGGAAGGAAATTGCTGGTGGGCCTTAATGCAAGTTCCATGTCCCTGCATTCACCACCCAGGAAAGCAGTGGCATTGCTTCTCACAAGGTATGTGCTCACCTTTAGCTGTACATGCAGAAGAGAAAGCTCATGGTGCTCTCCTCCTCTCAAAGAGTAAGGCCACCAGGATGGCCTGCAAGACAAAAAAGCATCCATGCAAACAGAAATCTGAGTTTTGCTTCAGGTTAGAGGAAAAGCCATAGAGGAGAGCCTCTATCCTCAAGCATGGGAAGAAATACAAATGTGAGAGACACATATTTACCACTTCCCCGTAAAAATCCCAGAAATACAACTCCACCAGGTACTCCACTCAAACTCCTATATGATGCAGATTGGTAAAACAACTCTTTGAGCTGGTGAAACTCTGATGTGAATGTGCTTGCACGTATTAATGTGAGCACCAGAGAAGGGATCTGAGTCTCTGAAAGTAGCTGTACCCAAACATGACCTGCAGCACGGACCTTTCAAAACAGACTAGGTTCCTTAACCAACTTTGCCCTTACAGGGAAGAACAGGTTTAAAAAACAAACAAAACCAGACAAAAACACCACCAAAAACAAACAAACAAACAACCAAACCAAACCAAACCAAACAACAACAAGAAACTGTTAATTACTTTGACAATATTTTTAAAGCTCATCTTTAGATAGCACAGATGTGGGATACCCAATTTACAGAGATGAGGCAGTTCACAAATCAGTAAGATTCCTTGATCAGGAATTTTAGAGGAATTTGGTAAATATAACTGACATTTGGTCATTTCCTACTTAAAATATAATTTGAAGTGAAAATATTTGGCTGTTCTTTAAACCTTCTTCCTAGAAATAAATAAATAAAAAAAATCTAAGCTCAAATAATATCTTAAATTAAATTTCAATTTGAATAATAGCCTAGCTATAAAATGTATAATTATGAATTTTCAATTTTATGCTTACGAAATCTGCAATGCGCACAATCCTTAGTTTTGTAGTTCCCCCAGCCAAAGAACTTACATAATAATATTTTGTATCTTTGCAAGTAACCACGACAGTACAAAGCATGATTCTTTACATAAACTGATGCAAATGTACCGGGAATAAATAAATTCAAATTCAAGTTCAAATAAATTCATCATTAATATTAACTAAGTAAAATACAGAATGCTTCAATCTCTTGCAAGAAAATTTGCAAGCAGAAAAGAGGCTATATTCTCTGAGTATTTTATTCATTAAAAAGTATTCACACTAGCCGAATCAAAAGTTTGGCTTTTACACCCCCCTTTTCCTTTTACAGCTGTCAAGTTCTGGTCTGAACACCACATTTGTTGATGTCTTCTGCCAAAGTCTTGTTTAGTTTATGGATCCACAACTGGACAGAGGGAAAAAGGGAGGCCTGAGACAGGCCGAAAGATAGACAAGAGCAGAGTTGAATAAAGCCAGATCAGGTGAAAAGGAAATGAGATCTGGAAAAAATCAAAAGGCAGGAGGCCTAGGAAAGGACAAGAGCACATATGGGAGAGGATTTGCAGATTGAAGGATATAATAATGGGGAATGGCAGCTAAGAGACAATGAAACCAGCAAACAGATGGAAGGAAAAAGGACAAGGAAAGAAAAATAAAGTTCAAAAGTGCCAAAAATAGAGCAGGAGCTATTTAACAGAGAATCAGACAGAGAGAGAGTGAAGGAAAGAAAGAAACATAATGGAAAATAAAAGGTTTGACTATTAAAAGAAGCCCCTACATTATTCCACTTCAGGATTCCACATCAGGAAGCTATATTTCTATTTTTTTCCAAGAAAGTCCAATAGTTGGAATAGTTTCAATGCAAGGGTTGAGCTAGTTAGAAAAAGAACATATAACCGAACCTCCTGTACACTTTTAATGCTAATGATAGCCATATTAAATAGTCCTACGAGTACTAACCAGATCCTTCAGAGTTGTCCTCTCCATTTCTCTGTATATAAACAGTAAGAATTCCATGAGGCAAATAAACACCTCTAGCCATCTGCTGAGAAGCAGCCCTAACAGTCTTTATGAGTTCGTTTTAATGAAAATCTTTTTGGAGATGCATGGTATGTAACATGATCCATCAATGTTCCAGTTTTGCAGCCCTTACTAAGATAGACATAAAAAATGTGGTAGATTCTCTGCCTTCCAAGACCTATATATGAATTACTGAACACTTTAAAAAATTCGTATTAATTTGTATAAGCCTCACTTCAAAAAACAAAACAAAACACCTTGGCAGTTAGCGTGGACCACTGTACATGCATATTAGTATAAAACCCCACATATCTCAAACACTTACAGATTGCAATAGGTATTTATATATATATATAAAAATGTGATATATACTTAGACATTTTAAAAATTCATAGATTAAACTGTATGGGTTATTCCATTTTTTCATTCTTATTACTACCACTGAAATACACACTTACATGGATAAAGCCTATGTGGCCTATGGAAAACATTAACGTTATCTTCCAATGCAAATAGGCAGTAATCTCAAATTTCTTGTCATTGATCAAAGGAAGACAAAATAATCTCTGAAAACAAATTAAGGTTAATGTTAATTGAATTGGTATTTCAACTTTTTTGTTGAATATAAGGTACACCAAAGGACTTGATCCTACAAACATGAACAAAACAAAGTATGTTTACTCATGCTAGTAAAGCCACTGACTCCAGTTTACAACATGGTGGCAGGATTTTTCTTTGATACATTTCAAGTTATAATGGCTCATTCATTTAAATTAATACTTTGTGATTTATAAGAACCAAAGATAGACTTACCCCCAAATTACCATATTGCGAGAATAACAAAGTGCCCCATAGCATTTGTCAAATGATACAATTTGGGGAGAAAAAAAAAAAAAAAAGTTTTTTCACTAAGTTTCACAAAATAATTCTTTCAGGGAAGAAATAACACACAGAAGAGCCAGGACTTAGCTCATAAAAATTAGCAAAGGTCATTACACCCAGGGAAGTGAGAATAATTCAGATTGTCTAAAGATTTGTCCTAGTGAAATCATCTTAGATTTACCTGTCCCAAGGATCTGAAGGATCTGTTCCACTTTGCAGGGAATCCTCATACATAAACATAGTACCTCTGTATCCACTCTGGATAAAACTGGGTTGTCTTCCTTCTCCTTTCCTGCAGAAGTAATAAAAGGTAAAAGTAGTAGTAAGTAAAAATTGGTTGTAAGATCTTATTTCCATTTGAGAAGGAAAGTGGTCTTCAGCATTACAAACTCACTTATGCTGAGGCTTCTACAGGTACAGCTGTACCATGCTTAGTAATTATAATAACCACATCACTAACTGTGTTAGCATTATACAATATCTGAGTAGTCTGGGCATAAGACATCTGGTAATGGACAGACAAGAGCCTCTCATAAATATAAACAGACAAGAATATGTCAAAAAGAAAGAAACGGATGAATATTTAGGCAGTGTTATATCTGCTTGATAAACCATATTAATATGATAAGTAAAAATGGCCATTGAACATGTGCCAAACCAATCCTGGCTTTGAGTTCTTTGCTGTTTTTTTGGATTGTGGTTTTGAGGTATTTTTTTAATGTATATTTTGTTTAAAGTAAAGCCCCAGGTCAGTCTTGATGTAATTTTTTTTAGCTAGTCAAGTTATGAACCTCTGAAAAAAGGTGTTTTTAATGGAAAAGCTGACAACCCCCTAAGTGTAGCGCTGTGAATGATGGCACCTTGATCAGAGTTGGAGAAAATGTTCAATGTGATATAAGCTACTGAACTAAGTTGTAAAATGACAAGGACTGAGTGAACAGTTTTTAATACAGATAATATTGTTCATGTAGTCTATAAATATAGAATTAAATGTTGACCTCTATCTCCCATGTCAAAAGTCAAAGTCAGTGTCAGCACATATTGTTTTTATTTGTTTCAAGAGAAAAATAGATCAACAACATTAACCTCACAATGAACAGAGAATTGAATGAATTAAAAAGCAGTACCCCATAAATCCCTTTCCTTTTATTGGCACAGTAATAAAAATGCCTAGGGCTTAGAGGAAAAGGGTAGTCTCAGACACCAGTCTGAGATGCTCTATGTACACAGAGCTGTACATCACATGCTAAAACAGAGGAACAGAGATATTAAGATTTGTACAGTCTTTCATATAATACACAATATCCATCAAATTGCATCATAGCATCTGGCAAAACATGGCATGCCAGATATCCCTAAGACAAGTAGGTTATCACAAGATTATTTTAAAGCAACATTACCTTCTATGTACCTTTAAAAGATACATTTCACAAAACAGATTAAAGATGTAAAAAATATATATATTTTTTAAAAAAGACTTCTTTCTATACTGTCCATAAGTGCAGTATCCAAATAATTCAGGACACCACCTAGAAAAGATTCCATCGTGTTTAGAGAGTTACTAGCTCCATTGTCTTGGTATCTCTTTAAATCGGTAGCTCATTGTGATAGGACAGAGATCTGACATTTTTCCCCTGTTTAAAAAGTCATTTTTTTCCAAAGTACCTCATAATAATAAAGGCCCCTGTTTCACAATGCAATGGTAAATTTCACAGTTAACTAAAATGAGCAGTTTCAATTGCAAATTCAGTTTAATTGCAATTTTTAGTGCTGCATAATTAAATTGAAAATGTTCTAAAAAATTCACACAGTCAAAACTAGGACAGAAACAAAAGCATTTTCACATTGGTTTAGGGTTTTCTAATCAGATTCTAGAGAAACTGATAGAAAGTAACATTTAAAAGTGAATCTGTTAAACACAAGAGAAGGAATGGCATCATCTGAAAAATTCGGCTGTTAGTTTCTGTTTACTTTTTCTTATCCTCCTGCAGCTTGTAGGATATACACAAATTCTTTTGGTTTAATGCTCCAGTGATTATCTGTTGGCAATGTTGCATCATGTGAAAAACATTTTACAGCATTTGCACTGTGTACTAAGCACACAAAAGCAACTAATTGCAATGTTTGTCAAATCTGGACCATGTTCTCTGGTAGCTTACTGGAACCAAATGCTGTTTTTGTTCTTGAAATGGACTGGCTGACTTAGAGCTTCACCAATAAAGAGTAAGCTTGGAGGAAAATCTTGACTCATACATACTGCTGAAGGCTGGTATGCTGAAGCTAATCTATATCTCAGAAAATGCCAGTAAGAAAGCCTTCTCAGGCTGAACATTCACAGGGTTTGAAAGAATTTTACAGCTGGCCATAAAGAGCAACTTTTCTGCTCCACATGTATTCATGCAGCTCCTGGGCAGAACCAGTCATGGTGCTTTTCATAGCTGGATGATCAGAAGACTTCTCTATAACTTCTAGTAAAGAAGCAAAGACATATATTTTATTATACTAAAGGGTTATTGGTGTGTAGGGCAATATCGGATGTCTGTATAAAGCAAGTCACTTCAGGTCTTGCTGAACTTGTAAACTTGAAATCATTGCCTCACATAGACAAATAATGTCCAAACTCGGTAGATTCTAAGACATATGGTTGGTAAAATTAACTTCAATCTTGCTTTTAAAAAATCTACTTTTGATTTGAGGAATACTGCCTACTGTGCAGAAAAACGGGACGATGGTTTTGTTACAAGAGTCTGAGAAAAAAAAAATTCCTTTTCCTCTCTTTATAATGATTTGATTCAAAATGTGTTCCTTATCCCATTAACCCAGCTTGCATATTGGTAGTATTATAAAGTTTAGCTGCCACAACAGTTGGATAACAGATGTATCAACGCTGTAGTGAGAATAATATGGGAGTTTATGGTAGGTGGTGGTTGTGCTCCACGGAGAAGCAAAACTGAAGTTCTGCGTTGTGACTTGTGCCCAGGCAGCAGAGTGGGAGCACGGGCAGCTGCCAGCCTGCAGCAGAGCCCATCAGGATGGATGCTGGTAGGAATGAAGTTCTGCAGAAAGTCACAGAACTGATTCCAACACTAACACCACAGACAACTTGCAATTTACATGTAAAAAAAAAAAAATATATATATATATATATAAATATATCAAGGATACAAACAGGAAATACAAAATTATGGGCAGGGTTGATACTAACTGATAAAAACAAACTTTATTTGTAAATAACAGTGTCCCAGCTCATAATTAATTACAATTTAGGAAATTCAGCAATCAGTCCTGTGATACGCACTTCCTGTTTGTCATTCTCCCCCAGATTTTTGAAAGCTTTCTAATGTGGGTCATGTAGAAGGGAAAAATTCCTTCTCCAAACATCGCCCAAGAAGTTTGGCACCAAATGTAGTGTGAAAGATTGCACAGATATACTATCTGAGATAAATTAATCAGCTCAAGTCTCAATGTAGATGCTCTTATACATTATAAATTGCATACCTGGATGTTAGGCATGTCTGTGATTTTCAGCAACATTTCTTATTCAGTTTTGAAATATGTAGATACCTATTCAAAAGTATAGCATTAAACTAACATAGCCTTTTTTCTAACAAATCATCAATGTTAAATGACAACACCCTAGATTTATCAAAAATTGAAGGTGTGTTCAGATTCTGCAATATTCTTTTCCCTAAATTCAGTGAATTCATAGGAAGAATCATAGCTGATGTATTTTTATTATTATTATTACTATTGTTATTATTTAATATACTAATATATTAAATATATTATTATTTTTTAATTCAATAATAGTGAAATTCAGATAATTTCAGCTAGCTGAAATTTTAGCATGAACTCCAAAAACTTCACACAAATTTAGCATACTGATTCAAGTTATGGAGAAGCAAATTAGCTTTGTAATAATCATTAGTTAAAATTCTCTGATACAAGCATCAGCTTCCCCTTTCAGAGCTGAGGAAGACAATTCATATGCTTTTACTTCTCATAATAGAGAATTCACTGTTAACCAGGATTCAGATCCCATGTGTACAGCCTCCCTACAGGTATAAAAATTCTCTTCTAGGGAGTTCTATCAAAAAGCTCTCAGCGGTAACAAATATATATATACACACACACCACGGCAAAATGCATTCAGCATTTCAGATGGATTTAGATCATCAGATGGATGTAAAAGTATTGAAACCTGCACCACCGGCTGCAGAAAAAAATAACCAGAAATACAGCTTACTTTCACTTCTTGAAACGACAGTCCTCTGAGAGACTCCTCTTTCCTATTCAAATACAAAGATGTAATTATTGATTCTTCTGGTGTACTTTTTACATCCTATATACCACATCTTTAAAAGTTTGTTGTTTTTTAGTGTTGTTTCTTTTTATTATTATTTTAACTTTCCATGAAAATAATAGCCAAACAATAAGAAGGTAAGGTAGACCAATATAAAATCTTCTAAGGCTATTAAGAACTCATTGCTAGAAAAACAGAAGTTAACAGAAGAAATTGTGCACAACATTTTCACATCTGGGTTTGCAGAAATAGCTTTTGCAACTCCCATGCTTCTCTCTATAAATGTGCTCTTATTGTCAGTTTTTTGATCTATTTGAAGGGAATTAAGGACAACCACAGAGCTACATATGTCACTCAAAAACACGAACATGCTCTGTGGTATCATGGAAAACTAAAGAAAGGCACAGACATGTTAATAAAGGAAGCAGAGGGACTCGTTAGATTCTATAGTGAAAGCAAGCTAAAAACCAAACCAGTTCAGAATTCATCCTTCTCATTTACACTGTAACACATTTGTGGGATCTAGTTTACTAGAAATTGCCTAGGGGAAAAGAAAGGGAATCTAGAGTAATAAAAAAATGCCAAAATGAATGAAGTGCTCACAACTACTATTGGTTTGCTGATGCTGGAGAACAGAAGAGGCCAGGGTTTTGTCACAGTTCTGATATCCCCCAAAAGTTGCTGATACAGTTCTGCTCCTTCAGTGCAATCTGAAAAAATAATTTATATACGTTACTTAACACATGGACAAGACAAAGATATACATATATATATTTTTTTTATTTTTACCCATTTATGGTTGCATATTAATGAAATGACATGAGACTGAAGCCAACGACAACTGCTAATCTGTAAGCAACAACAAGCAAGGAAAAGCTGATAGGAGTACAGCTGTTTTATTTTAATTGAGGAATGATTTTACGTTGCAAGCACTCAATATTCACAGCAAATTAAAAATAATGAAGTGAATTGATACCAATGATATTTTTTTACCTACTATCCCTTTGTAAATCTATTTCTTCACACAAATTGACATGTCTAATTGATACATACGCTATTATTCCTCATTAGTAGGCTGAATAAAATAATTCTTGATTAAATTTATTGCAATTTACAATCCAGCATAATGTTTGCAAGCTATAAAAGTCAATCAACAGGAAACAGAAAAAAAAAAAAGCAGATGACATTATTACTTCTTATATATACACAATAATTTCCATGAGTTTCATGGAACCTTCCTAAGCATTTTCTTTTCTTGTCAGGAACCAACGTCCATCTCCAACACTTCATTTTTTACATGACTATAACTATATTTCAGTGTGTACATTCTTCTCATTTTTTTGATAAATTTGATAAATAAGTAAATTATTTGTGTATTTAGCAATCTGTTAGAAGTTGTCTGGAAGAGTTAGTCTTCTACTAACACTCCAATGAAGTTAGGCAGAACAGCAGATGATGCCTTAAAGATGTAATGAGTCTACAGTTCTGATTTACTTTGTCGGGATTACCTTGTTTGATTTCTGTTGTGTTATCTCTGTGCAAAAAGAGAAAAAAAAAAATCAAGCAAGTTGCAGAAATTCAGTATTTCAATGTAACAAAGACAGTCAATGGAACAAGAAATTTGACAAGCAAAATTTGTATTCTATAATGCAAAATTTTGAAAATATATATTCTATAATGCCAAATTTCTAACCAAAAGGAAAATTGAATCAATGGCAGGTCAGTCTACTCTTTATAATTGTAACTTATTCCATGTCTTGCCCTGGCCTCCACTATTTTTTAGGAAGTTCTTTGGTATTATGAAACCAGCAGAGCTGCTATTTTGTTATTCTCTTCTCTAATGGGAAGAAAAGTATGTTATGACCAGACTATTTCTATTGCTCCTATTTCTCTGGAGAATGCTGTCAGCTGGCACAAGATTGCTGCCCTCTTAAGTTGGGCTTCAGGCTTGAGAAATAAGTTACACAAAAATGTCGTATGTGTGCTATATTTTGTACAGACATAGAATAGCCATCCTACTTCTGTCATCTTAAGTTAATATAATTTCTTTTGAGGAAGAGCTTCTGATGCCCCGATTGTGTCTGTGCCCTGATTGTAGTCTGTGTCTCAAGTTGTCCAGATAAGCTGAAAGAAATTGCTCAAAGAATCAGATATTATTCTACAGGACCACAGAATCAGAATTAAAAAATAAACTGTATTGTGAATGTTTTTCATCTGTATTACATATCATGCTCTCTGTAAGATATGAAATAAAATTTTATTTTCAAAAAATTACTTTCAGGTTCAATTCTAAGTGCAAGTCATAGAACTGTTTGGGCAGTTACCGTCTAAAAGTTAAAAAAGGAAATACATAGGCTTGCACAGGGAACTGAAGTTAAGATATATATTTTAAAGTTGTCACATGACAGTCCACTTCAAAAAATAATGTTATTTATTGTACAAGTATTTTAGATTCAGAATTGCATTTTTTTTTTCAAGATATCTGATTAACTAACTTTTATTTTTCCTTACTTGGGAATTTTGCTTTACATTTTGTAAAAGGCAATGTCTATCAGGTCAGGAAGACTGCTGACATTTTAAAACCAATCCTTACATTACAAAAATAAGGGGAGGACTTAACCAACAAAACCAGCTGTTTCAGCATTCATTTCCTATTTGATACGTATTATTCAGCACAGTAAACAGTGCTCTAACACAGAGATTACCTTTAAGGGTGACCAAAACTATTTCCATTATATATATATATATATATATATATGTTATCCACAAGAGAGCAAAAAAATCAGGAACTACGGCAACCACTAAGACTTACTTAAGCTAAAATCCAAAATATACATCCTCCATGTCACATTTAGCCTCTGCTGTCAAAGGTAACTAATTTGTTAAACCTTTCCAGCCTATTTTGATGCACAATATTTTAAAAATAGCGAGTATATCCTATTCATTCATTCAGATTCAGGATGCTACCTTGGTCTACACACACCCAAAGAGGTTAAAGGCTTCATAAGCCAGCTGCCAACAGCTGGACAACAGACAAACAGCCTCTGGGCACAAGCAAAGCAAGGGTCATAGGTAGTGCAGCCACCCCACAGACACCAGGGCAGTGCGGGCAGAGTCCTCACCCCATGCTGTGCCTGACCATGGAAAACAAGGCAGCGCAGGGCTGTGGGAAGCGCTCATTCCAAGGGAAAAACAGGACTTGCATGGCTGAAGACATCACAGACCAGCACAATGTCTGAGGGCGCTACAAGGGTGGGCCAGCTCAGCAGCCCCCATTCTGAACGCTGTCACAAAGCCACAAAACTGACTTTTATATTTCAAGGCACATTATCTTGTCATCTCTTTTAATCTCAGAATACCACATTAAGGAAAACATGATGGAAAAGATTATGATCAGCCTTAAATACACCATTTTCATTCAGCTCTAACAAACTCAATAGTAACACTATTTTATAAATGAGCACAACACATTGAAATTCAATAGGCTAGTTAATCCAAGCATATTGAAATAAAATTATATGTGTGTGTGTGTGTGAGAGAGAGAGAGAGAGAGAGAGAGAGAGAATGTGTAGTGAGGGAGGACCTGCTATCCTCACATATGAACTACTCCTATTATCATAAAGTTTCAGTAAGGAATGTAAAATCACAACTCTAAAATATAAGGATATTCTACTTAATATTGCTATTAGCTGCAAACATAACAAAAAAAATCTATAACATTATTAATTTTTAAATCATAATGACATTTGAAATGAGTAAAAAAATATATATTCACTCACCTTACTATATTCACTCAGATTATTATATTCAGCATCCAAGAAAACAAAGGTATTAACCAATTAAGTCCATACCGAAAGGAAGCACACATTAAAATCTGGAATTTGATACCAATTCCAAACACAAGAAGTAACAAATTTGGTGACAAAACTGTCAAAATATGTTCCGCAAATACATTGGCAAGAGATCTGGACATACTAAAGAAATTCAGTGAAACAAAATAGGTGCCAAATGGGGATGTTTGACAGAGTGTTCAAAAATACATTGAGACCAAAGCAGGAACACATCCAACAGAGAGATTCTCTACATAAATTATCATGAAACTATTAGAAATAATTGGCCAGTGATTTCAAAATATTACATATACTTTTAATGTTATCAAAGAGCTGTGTTGTGAACCATGTGTGATTTCTTGGCGATTTAATTTTTGGCCACACAACACCATTTTTAGATGCAAGTGAAAATACTATATCCCATACCGTAAGTCAATCTGCAGTCTTTGAAATCATGTTGAGCTTCCAAACACTTTGAAACGATGCAAGGGAAAATACTATAAAAGTCTGAATACCCTGGAAGAGCACAGGCCTTGCAGGAGCTCTGCCAGACAGATGCGTCCCTACAAGCCTACGAGTCTACATAGCAAAGGCATCGGGAACGAGCTCTCCAACGGAGTACAGTGGTGTCTGTAGTCACATCACCCAAGCAACCACTTCAGTGTAGGCATCGGTCCCTGCAGCTTTTATTACAGTGCCAGTACAGCCATTTTTTGATAAAAATAAAGCCAATGAAATGTTTGCAGGTACCTCTCCGAATGCAGCCCAGCACTGCAGGGATACCTGCACGAGCAGCAGTGCCCAGGCCAGGCTGGCCACAGTACTGAGCCCCGCAGAGCTTGCGTCCGTCACACGCATGACATGCAAACTACTGTTGTTTAATGGCTCTCCATAAATATACGCTTTAAAAAAATCAGAGCAAGCCATTGTACACTACTTAGAAAGGAAACAAAAAGAGGCCAGGCAGCACATATACATAAAAGACAATGCTCTTCAACGTCAAACTATTTCCTTTCATTTAGTCAATAAAAAAGTAGACTACCACACAGTAGTGCTCTTACTATGCATAAAGCATCCTTGTACAACAGCAATATTGGCAGCAGTATGCCAGGGCAGCTTTCTGCAGTCCAGATGTGCACACCACCTACACACCATGAGAGTACTCTGCAAGCTTGAGTGCCTGCTCAGATCACGTTGAAAGCTTAACGTCCAGAGTATCTGGGGTTAAAATCTGGTCCACCTGAAGTGTATGGAGATATATTCATTGACTTCACCAATGCCTATTATAATCCACGAAGTTTTCAATATTGCATTGACCAGGACCTCCCATTACGGCACTAATCCAAGGAAATATTTGTCATACATTTGTTCTCTTAAAAATTTGTTGGTAATTGTTTAATGCTTATGCACATTGTGAAATTCCCCCATTATTATCCTAGACCAAAGAAATGCCCACTGAACTTGAGGCAGCACAAGGTAAGATTTGCAATTGTCCTCAACTCCTGGCAAACTCATTCCTTACCCTTGAAACAAGCCTTTGAGAAAGCCCTCTCCCGCACAGCCAAGCTTCTTCCTACTGCACAAAGATCAATTTTCCTGAACAACCATATAGAGAAAGACACAGAGATATAGCCTAAATACGCCATAATTCCATTTATTTGACTGTGTTGAGAACTTTCCAGAAAAGCCTTTTCCAGTGCCTGTTATTACTTCTCCTCACCTCTCCTCAACACCCTCGAGGGCTGCCTCCGCAGCCCCGCAGTGCTGCCCAGGGCTGGCCAGCTTCTGCTCCCCACAGGGCTGGGGGAGCTTTGGGAGCAGGGCGAGGAGAGGAAAGCCCTGGCTTCTGCTGCAACAGAAAGGGGGCAGAAGTTCACGGGTTAGTTTCTGGGCAAAACGTCCCAGTTTTATACAGTACCTAAAAAGGATATGCCAGCATAGACAAGCTTCTTACTTATTATTATAAGCTTCATTCTGACAAAGGATCATGCTTTTTTACCTTTGAATATAATTTTTGGTATTGCTTATAGAGCTTTAAAGACAGGTCTTCTTTGCCAGACAAATGAATTTACTAAAAAAATTACTATAAACAACACAGACTAAGTTACCTAACAGACATTTTTTCTTCTGTGTGAGCTCTTTTAAATTTAATATCCCGCTAAGCAGTATTAACTTTTAAGTTGCAATAAAATCAAATAATTGTATTTATCAATTTGTTTTAATTACCAAGCACAGATAAGCATATGTCCTACTTAGCCTGGGAAAATCTGAATGCACACCTGCTCCAACAAACAGTCTTTAAAATGAGACGTGAGGAAAATATTTGAATTACATTTCCCTGTTCCAACATACCATTTTTAAAAAGCACTTTCAGCACTGAACTAGGCCTTTACAGTTAAGGCATTTTACAAGATGATACTGAGCTATGTTTCCTGTCTATGAAGAAGGCACCAGCATATAAAATGGTAGTGAATTTGCATTACCTCCAATCCATCATTCTTTGAGTGCGCAGGAAAAACTGTGAGACCTGCTGCAACAAAGCACAGCCTTGTGTTGACAGATTCTTATTTAAGTGACTGTGAATACAACAATTCCACAAATAATTTGTCAAGTGTGTGGCTGAACTAGCTCTGAACCCTGATAAATACCAACTCTCCTCACTGCTACAAAGGCATGATGTTCTGTGTGCGGGCAGTGAGTAACAAGCACCAGGATTTAACAATCGATGCTACTATATTTCTCTTTTCTTTGTGGTTAAAAAAACCTTGAAGGGTGGCTCTTTCAGCAGTGTTAAGTACTAGTGGTGGCTATGCCTTGCAAATCTAAGTAATACACTGCAGGCTGAGGTGGAAGGAAATAGCACGCCGCATCCATTTTTAGCTGCATTTAAAACATATGGTTTACGTTCTCTGCTGAAAAACAGTCCTTGCTGTATAGTTAGCAGATTCTTGTTTAATACAGGCTATTATTAAGTGGACCTCTTTCAAATTATGATAATAGGACACCTACTTTGCTGAATTTCGCATCCTAAGGCATACATTTGTGCTGGGGTAATTCAAAAGAGCAGGCTCTTTTTAGGAAAAATAACACAAATACTAGGTGAACACACGTACATATTAATGGGGGAAAAAAACACTCCTTCCAGGTATTCTGTTGAAATCAAGATTGCATTTTTCTACCATGCACTGCATTCTAAAGGCATTATGG
>VXAA01004162.1:983090-1015590 GCA_013399115.1 Anseranas semipalmata | reverse complement strand
GTTTAACCTTCACATTCAGACAAAAGTTCTTACAATTCCTCTGCTAACAGTGGTTACAGACTCGGCTTTTTGGAGTGTGGATGGGGAAAGCAGGAGAGATCTGGGAAAGCTGTAGTTGTACTTTTTCAGGCTTTGCTTGTTCTGCTTGATCAAACAGCCTTTTGTGAACCAACATCTTTGTTCACAGTAGGAGCTGAAAAAAGATACTGGAGAGTTATCTTGAAAATACGAGAAACTCGCTTAGACTCAGCCTGAAGGACCCAGTGCAGCACAAGAATCTGTGTCCTAACTGCAGTCTGGGAAACTGATTTCTGGCACTGGAAGATTGTGGGTCATTTTTTTCTTGATAAGCTTTTTTTTTTTTTGTCTTGAATTTCATTCTTTTTAGTGCTGTTAGAGGCTTTATTTAAAGTTCACTTATCCCATTCCCAAAACTATGCATTGCTCAGGCTGGCAGAGCAGTGTGTAGTGTAACAGCATCCCTCTAGAATCCAACCAGAATCGAGTCAAATGCTCACAACTCAAAGACAAAATCGTAAAGAGATAACAGAAGACAAAGACTGATATAAAGAAAAAAAATTAAGATATGGGGACACAAAAACTATAAATTAATCTTAGTCCTGACTATAAAATGCCAGGATTAGTGTCCTTCCTTCTAGAGAACAGACATGTGACTTGTATTTTGTCTCTGCACCACAAAAAAAATCATGAAATGAACCCACTAAGAGGTGGGATCCATCGGTGTTTGAGAGCCTTCCCTCAAAGAATGAATATGAAAAGACTTATAGAACAGATTTAGTGAGTCTATATAGTACAAACGCTAGGAATAATTTCTTCTGAATTTGCAGGTAGGGTAAGGCATGAAATTAGTTTCCAAGCCACTTAGAAAAGTTTGATCAGCTTTTACAGCTGAACCAGAAATAGACAAAGAGAAGTTCAAGGTCCCAGAGAAGATCTAGTGCTACATTACAGTGTGTACCACAAAGAAAGGTTGGACAGTAAGACAGACTTTGGTTTCTTTTCCTTTCCTCCTTTTTCTTTCCATGCTTGAATATTCTATCTGCAGTCATCCTGCTCCGCAGCTAAATGCAAGTCTGCACGGGATGACGAAGGGTGTATTATAGCTGCATTGTTTTGTCTTTGCCGGGAATTGAGAATGATGTATTTGGGATTCAGCTGGTGTATTTACAGCAGTTTTAGTGACCCATAAAACATTGGATCTATATTTTGAAATATTTACAAGAGTAGCAGTCAACAGTTCTTTATCTACAATACTTTCAATACTTCTGTCTCCTCCTTTTTGTCACCTTTTTTCACCCTGCTTTCTTTCTTGTTTTTCAGCTCTGATATTATTTGTTGATTGTGTTACAGTACTAATGACCAAGTTCTTTTAGATGAGACACAGGGCATTTGTAAATGTGCTTTTAAAAAAATAAAAATAAAAAATAACAAAGTGGGCTTTAAGAATTTTGAAAAACCTTATGGTACATTTACACCGTATGCAGAACAACTTCTCTGATAAGCTGTCCAGGGATACAACACAAGCCACTCCCTAGCACTTTTTGCCAGTGAAAGCAAGGTTGTATAAGGATTCGTTCGCTCCCATCCTCAGAACAGGCACTTGGCTTTAGGACCTGATTCCAGCTATTTGGCTGCACCTAAGTTCTGACCAGAAAAGCCATGGGTCAAGGAAAAAAGGTAAACAGAAAATATCTCTTTGTTCTGTCTCATTTCTAATCCAAGGAGTGATTAATTTTGTAGTTATTTAACAGGCTCTGTATGACCATGGCCATTCTGGTCCCATGCGCTACGTCATATTTCCATACCGCATCACAGTAACACTGTGCAAACGCAATGAATCCCAGCAGTGCCAGGAGCTATGGTTCAGCAGAGTATGGGTAGATGCAGTATATCCTTCTTCCCACTAAGGGCTAAATCCTGAAGCCTCTTCAACCCATATCTCTCTAGTCTACCAGAGGTCCTGTGTTCCAGTCAGAGGCTGGAGTATTGATGACAGTGCTGTCAAAGAAAGGGGAAGGGGTGACATAAAAGAGATTTGTCATCTTTAGCTTGGAATTAACAAACTGAGTCAATTAATTTTTCAGCCTGAAGCTGAAAAATAAAGATAAATTCCCGAATTAGGAATAAAAGCAACAATCACTCCCCCCTCCACCTCCCACCAGAGATCCTCTGAAACATAATTTACTAATTTACATAAACCAGCTTTAGTAGTCTACCTACTTGAACTTGCCTAAAGAAACATGCCTTAGTTTCCATGCTAAATATCATATGGAATAAAATTCCAGGACAAAAATCAAGTAAGACAATTCCCCAGAACCGAAAAAAATGGAAGCAGATCTCTATAACCCCACTATCTGTAGTAGCAGAAAAATATTCCATCTCAGATAAGCAGTTAAGGAAAAAATAGGAAATACAAATGAAAGGTTGAAGTTAAATTTCAGGCATACTTTCTCTCTATACAACCTCAAATCAAAGAGGCACTATTAAAAGGCTGCCCAGTAAGAAAACATACCAAGAACAGTTTGCTATTTTTATTACATTGGCCTTTTTGTTTTTCTCTTCCCAAGTAATGCAGTCATGTTGGAGGGGTTGGAATAGAAGGAATCAAAAACCAGGGATGGCCTAGGCATTACCAAAAGGCAAGGACAATGTTTTTTTGTTTTTGTTTTTTTGTTTTCCCTTCTGAAGCTCTTCTAAAACTTGAAAGTTAAACCTTTCACAAACATGCTTTAATTATGATAATTCAGCATCAAGTCTTGACAGTCCTTATCAGTTATATCTCCATATTAGCCAGCCCTATTTGTACCTAGGGAATATATTTAATGGAATTATGGTTACCTTTATTGGCTGCAACAGACTTAAACAGACCCTGTATAAACTTAGGTCATATTTGTGATCATATAGACATCAGTCAATAAAGGAATGGGAGCTCCTTCAGGAGCAGAGCAGGGCCAAATCATCTTGATGTGCCAGATTATTAGTGCTAGCTGCATATAAGAACACAGGAACAACACGCCTCCAAAACCAGGGCTCTGGGATGAGCAGCAGCTATCGCAAGATTCTGGATACAATCGTGAGAAGTAGCAGTCCTGACCACGGTGGCTGACAACTGTTTTAAGGCTGTATAATTATTTAGGGCAGGCAAGCCCTCTGGGAATGCCTTGAAGGAATGAAGAATCTTTTACTCTTGCTTACAGCTTTTTTGTAAGACAGGAATACTGAGAAATGGGGAGTTGGGGTATGTTTTATACTTGTCATTACACTGTCCTGTGCTGCATGATAAAAATTTTGAGATTCTGATTAAACATTTTAGCTACAAGACCCTATTTATGCTGAGCCAAATTATTTAATTGCATAGCTATCCCCAATTATCCAGAAACGTAGATTATTTATTTATAAAACCTGCAAATCATTACGTTACTCCTATGACAGCGACAGCAAATGTTCACTTTGAGACCTAACAGCAAACAGCAAATAATACTTATTCAGCAATTTCCATGCAAGTATCTAAAGCGAGTTTACAAATGTTAATGAAATAAACCACACAAGAGACAGGAAAATACAGATAAGCAAAAAGATTGGGAAAATCTAAGCAAGTCAGCTACCGTCTCATACTGAATTAGTGACAAAGCCCCAAACAGCCTTCATCTTCCGTTCTGGACCACAAGAGCATCTAGAATCAAAATAAGATATTGATTTTGAATATATTTAATGGGTAAAAACAAAAGTAGCTTTAATTATTATGAATCAGTTTTTAAAAGCAAATGTAACTTGCACATCCATGATAGTTAGAATGAAATTGTGCTACCAAAATGTGTAAGCAACAAAAATCTCAAACTGCATACACGTTGCATTTCTAGGAATTAGGTTACATAATGATCTCTGCATTTTAAAAGAGATGCCCATTTGATGCAATTTACAAGAAAACAGTGCACAAAGCCAGTGTACTCAGAAATGTTTGTAAATATGCAAAACAAAATAAAAACGATGGATTGAAAATGCAGCTTCTCTGTATTCCATTACTATTTCTTCATATTACCTTTCTTTTTAAAAGCTAGATAAAATCCAGAAGATTTACCACAAAAGATTATGGCAGTTCTGAACTTGAACAATGTTACAGCATCCCTTTTAAAGTTAAATCATACTTGACTATAGTTATAACAGCGTCCATAAAAATACAAACACAACATGAGGGTAGTTCAGCCGCTGAATGCCCGGTGATAGTGCTTTTTATTGCCATGGACAAGATCACAATTCATATACTGACCCCATTTTCCCAATTCCCCAAGTTTCATTCTGTCAGGATTTGGAGATGTTGTGGAATTTATACTTACAACTTTAACGGAAGGAAGGAAACCGCAAGGGCTGCCAGTACCAAATGCTTGAAGAGTCAGAGACGTGCTGTAGGAGCTCAGCTCCTGCACTCTCTGCCAAAGAGCATTGTGGCGGTGCAGGACCTATCGAAGGAGAACACCTGCCCGAGGCATTGTGCTATGCTCTGGCAGCTGCAGTCACTCTGTAGGACCAAAGCCTGATTAAGAAATTACTGCCCTTGGTTTTAGAGAAACCATGACTTGCATCAGCAGTTAGGCATATCCTGCATTCAAAGGACACAATAAGAAGAAAGAAGAAGAAAAAGGTGATCAGATGCCAAGACTGGTAAAATGAGGACAACCTTCAAAATTAGTATTACTTTGGCATAATCATGACTTATAGGAAAATGTGCTTAAAATGTAACATAACTATCAACATTTCTCTAGCACAGAATGCTATAGAGTATAATCTACAGAAACATTATTATACCTTCTACAGAGCATAACCAGGAAGCAGAGTACTATTTTGACCTAGAAGCTCTGGATACAT
The DNA here is from genome assembly GCA_013399115.1 of Anseranas semipalmata. Lineage (NCBI taxonomy): Eukaryota > Metazoa > Chordata > Aves > Anseriformes > Anseranatidae > Anseranas > Anseranas semipalmata. The sequence goes on along the minus strand of VXAA01004162.1, from coordinate 1,010,706 downwards.
TTTCTCTATTTTGGTACTTGCCTGATTTGGTGGATGGAGTTCCCAAAATAAAAATCTGGTGAATTTTATTTATCATTTGTAGTTATTTATCTGTATTAATTTTGTATTCAGTCTGTGAGGAACATAACAGTAGAGCAGCAGTGCATGGCAGTCAGCACTGGGCAGCAAGGACTGTGTTAAGGTGCAAAAGACAGACCGCCTGAGGCGGTTGACATGCTCTCACTCTGATACTCAAATTCAAACATTCAATTTGAGTATACCCACCCAACATTATGGTTGGGCATTTTGACCATGATCCAATATACCCAAAAGCTGTGAATGTGGGGATTCATTATCTGCGTAGTAGTGGCATACCCTGCTTCTGCCTTAGAACTTCCCTGACTCCAAGAATCCCTCACAACAATACAATCTGCAGAGAAATTTCACCGTAAAAGGCCTGACTGGGATAAGTGACCAGCACTAAACAAACTCCTTCAAAATTCTGGTCTCTAAGGATAATTGAACCTTGGATGCACCTTTTGCAGTCAAAAGAATGCCATGATGCCAAAATTTCCTCAAATAAGGTAACTGTAGAGTTTGAGAGCGTTGGTTCCCTCAGCCAGCAGGGCCGTAGGACGCATGTCCGCACCCTCATCTCCCATCCCCCCCCTAGAAGGTGCAACACCTCTGCAGGCTGCTGGTGGTGAGGAAGGCCTAGTACAACAGCAGCGGAGCCCTGAGCTGAAAATAAAGGGTTGTGTTGCTTCAAGAGAGTCTAGGATCTACATTTTGGATGCGGGGAAAGCCCAGCAGCTGCAGCTGAGAGCAACCCAGTCAGAACAGGCCTGGTAAGTAGTCTCTCTCCACAATGCAGTGGATGAACATTTAACTGGCTACAAAGCATCATTGCGGTATGATTTAAAGCAAAATAATCGGTGAAAGGAGAAACTGAGCAGTTAGGTGCCACTGCAGTGAACAGCCCAGGTAAAAATTCCCAAGTGTTAAGGAAATGACAATGCATTAGCAAAGGATGTTTTTAAAACCTAAGAATCCTAGGTTCTTTTAAACTGTAAGGCCAACATTTTTCTCGTGTACAGTCCTAGATTTAGCAGGGTAACATTTGGTACATCTGCTGGTCTGAAGCATCCCCTACCCCTACAAATACATGTAGTGTGGATCAGGTTCTCTATAGATCTGCTCCTCTTGCACTGCACTCCCTGCTAACGTAGACATCACTAGGGACTCCTTCAGACACCAGACATGATGCACTTAGCACCAGCATTGTTTATATTAATAAAAGCTGCACGTATAGAAATTGAAAATATTTATATCACTATTATTTCAATGGTTTCATTGCTAGCTCGAGATTAGCACAGGGATTTGCTTTTTTTTTTTTTTTTTTTCCCCAAGGAAAGAGATGTATGTAATTGCAGTAATAGTCAGAGTTCCCTCTGTGGTAACCTGTGAATCTACTGGCCCACATCAAACAAAATTTGGCAGGAGAGTGATTTCAGACAAACGGTGGTCCATTCCATTTCATTGCAATTGGCACCCAGATCTACTAGACCACATTGTGGCCTGCCTGAGGAAAACAAAGGTACCGCTGGTCTCACTAGGACACAGAGAGGCAGCGACCACTGGGGCAGCTAGTGCACACAGGTCTGAACTGGCACAGCCCTTGTCAGCCCTCGTCCGGTCACCACACCAACGGGAGGTGGTGAAAGACATCAGAGCTGAGCTCTTGCAGGGGAAGAGGACATAAGAGGTTATGGGAGGACTGAGGTAGGTACAATGGGAATTGGGACTCTGCTTTATTATGGTAGTTACTAGGGTAGAAGAGTTGGAAGGTGTGGAGGAGAGAGGGTATATGAAGAGGGAGTTGCAGGTGCTAGAGTGGAAGGGACACAGAAGGCCACAGAGGAAATGATACTACCACAGGGAGAGGTGTAAGAGAAACAAGACAAATCCATAGATCACAGATTGCATCCGTTTTGTTGCTCATGGAATAACTGGGTTTATGTATTAAACATTAGGCGGTAGCAAAATTGCCATAAGCAAGTTATAGATAATAACAGTACAATAACACAAAAAAATACATAAAATAGGAGAAACAGAAAAATCTTTAGGCATCTGATTTTCAGAAGAGAAAAAAGTACAATTTATAAAATCTTAAAAAAAAACTAGTCACAATTGGAGAGAAACACAAGTTTCCTTTGTCTAATATTTTCCGTACTCTTCTCTTGCAAAAATGAAGGTAGATCAATAATATACTCTTCCCAATGTGAGAACAAAGAAAACATTAAAAAAAAAAATTGCAAATATGCTGAGAATGTGTTCACTCTCCATTATTACACAGTTCAAGGGCAGATTCAGCTGAGCTTTAAATGTAATAAAAAAATGATTTCAAAGCAACACTACAAGCATCATATAGTAATTGAGGATAGAAAAACATGGGTGATAAGTGTCCCATGTTATTTCTGTTATAGTTCATATGTGATGTATTTCTGTGACCAGATTATCAGAGCACTGATGACAATGTTTACTTCTAATTCTAAACAAGGTGTCTCAAAAAAAAAAGAAAGTGAAATATTAAATTATGGCCAGCTACACTATCCAGCAAAACTGTGTGTGTACATACTGTCTGTTCTATAAATCTGTATTTCTACAGGTAACCCTCACTAAACTAGATTCTCTATGGTGTCTGGAAAAAGGAAAAAATCCTTTGATCTTTTAAGAAAAGTTTCAAAATGTACCTACACTGAGGAATAAATTAAGTTACATCAAAAAATGGACGAATAGTCTTGTTGCAGATTATCAGCCTTTCTCCTGCAATACTTACTCTTCTTGTCACAGATTTGTTTTATTTTCCTACAGCAATACACTATATTACGACTTAAAATTCACATTCACATGAAGAAAGCTGTGACATGCCTACCAAAAGAGACGTACACTGCTTAACCTAAATTGACCCTTTTTTCCTTCTATTCTAATAGATCTTTTTTCTTTTTGTCACTCAAAATGAGTGTCTGATGTATGAGCATAAATTGTTAAAAGCAGTTTTAGGTAAAGGAAGAGAGAGTGAAGTGGAGTTTTCTCACAAAAGCCAACCTCAATTTATGTCAAAGAGGGTTAAAAGACCTTGGGATTAAAGCAATAAACTTGCTGCTGTCAAAGCTAAAACCCGCTAACAATTTAGTGCCAAACGCATGTTGTTCAATATCATTTCATATTATATTATGTCACAAGTAGGTGACAGTTCCACATCAGACTGACAGGGCTGATTTACTCTGAAGAATTCATCGACATTTTGCAGAGTCAAAGCTGACTTCATTTTTGTTTGGATGCAGGGTGGGAAATCTCTCTGTGCTTGAGCTGAAGTATTTGGCTGAATAGTACAGACCTTCTTGGGCGACAGATGACAGGCTTCCAAAAGCCCTCCCAGTGCAGCAGCAGATGAAGGCACTTGCAAGCTGCCTCCCTTCCTTGGCCTCACCACACTGAACCCAAAGGTCTCTGGCAAAATCAGCACAGTCCAGGGCTCATTTCCTTCTCTTACCTGGAGCAGCACCAATTTCCATGTCCGTGCCTTTTTGTGCAGCTGCACTTTTTAGTGTAGCTTTTTTAGTGTCCCCTTACTGTAATTTTTAAAGTAGCCAACTGCTCTATTCAATATTTTGATAATATTTTCTTTCTGAATTTAAGCTTTTATGCTATTTCAAAACATGTCTACTGTCAAGGTTTAAAACAAAAGACTGTGCTAAGAAAATATAGCATCTGCTTACATTTGAATAGGTAATAACTTTTTTTCCAGGATATTAATTAGATCCCAAGGTCAAGTGTAATGAGAGATCTTTCTTAGGCCAATGGCAAAAATATCATTTCCTCACACAAAGGTGTCTTGTGCGAGATACTCCCAGGTGGCTTTTTTAATATGGGTTCCAATTCAAATTTCTCCTGGGACTCTGAGACAACTCTGAATAAACATATGCTTTGTTTTGTCTCAGGAAAATCTAGTTGATTTGACTTCCCTGTCAAGGTGTTAAGACTTATTCAAACAGGGAGTTCCTTTTCTTCTCCAAAATCCAGTGTATTCTTCTACGGTCATGTACTGTGTGCCATGTTCATTTCCTTCTCCTGTTGGATATTGCTGCAGATCAGGAATTACAACTCAGCTCCTGAAGCACCAGAGAAAACTGTGCTACACTGAAGTAGTCTTGTTATATGCATGAAAAAGAATATTTCTCTCTCCCTTCTTTCTGCCTTTTTTTTTAATTATGATTATTATTATTATTTTAATTTTGGACAAAAATTTCAGTTATCATAGTTTGTTTTTACTTTTACTTCTGCAAAAATCTAGCAAAATTTGTGGCATTTAAAGATACGTATCACCATTTTCTCCATCTAATATAGGAGTAGGTACATTAGTGCCTGGCCATTAACTTCTGTAAACCACTTAGTGATTCTTCTGTAGAATTCTGTAAACCACTTAGTGATTCTTCTGTGGGATTTCTGGGCAATGTTTGCTGTTCATCAAGGAAAAGGTTATGTGGAACAGTGCATTGTATGCAAGTGGCTCCATCATCCAACACAAGTGTTTGCTGGCCATATGCTGAACAAGTACCAGGCAGCAAAGGGGTTACCTTGTCTATTATGCAAAATCATTGCCAAGGAGCAGAACTTTCAGTGAATTGTTAGACAGATTAGTGGACGGTTAATCTTATTTGACATTTAAAGCACTTGGAGGTAAATTTAGTGTTCACCTGCCCTAAAGTGTACAGCATGAATATGCTTCTACGTATCTGTTCCTGTTCAAACTAGTAGCTCTAATGACTGGAGGATATACAATACCTGGCACAAAAATTTCAGGGAAAAAAAAATGAAAAGGGAACAGATAAACACACATCCTGGCTTTAAACCTTAGCAGTTTTCTCACACTGAAACATGAATTTTATTATTTCTGGATGATCACCTCATCCTGATATAGGCATACTCTCTTTAACTTACAAATTCTGCTAGTATGACTAAATTCTAATATATTTTGGATTTTAATATGTCTAAACTCCATTTTCTGGTGCCCCACCAGTTATGCACATGACAGACAAACATACACATGTATCCATGCTACACTGGGTGCAAGGCCTTTGATCCAGTGAGAAATCTCTACGAGAATAAAGACATTTCTGCAGTCTTTTTCTCACACAGGTTCCCCCAAGCCCATCGTGGTGCACAAGTAAGTCAAACCACCATGGATCCCACACTGCGCTGTGGCCACTGCATCGTAGACCTCTTCAAGCAGGCATCGCAGCCAAAGGAAAGGAGTGAATACAGAGCTTTGATACAGACTGAGACTGCATTCAGTCTGGTGAGAGGTAGAGGAGTGGTGAGAACACAAGAGGTGTGTGTTGAGGCACCCCGTCCTTTTTGCTGAACTCTAATTGAGCATGCTCTCGCCCTCAGTCGCCTATACCTCTATGACAGAGATCAAAATGAATTGTTATGTCTCTTTCAAGAGGGAAATACTACAGCCTCTCTCTCAATACAGGCTGTGACCTTTCAATTTATGCTATCAGTTTACTCAGTGCTTGCTCTGTGGTTCATGATTAACTTGAAAGAGTTAGATCACACTCTCTCCAGGTCGTCAGGAAGGAACTTCTGTTGACTGTTAGAAATCCCTCATGCAATAAAAGCGCACATAGTATGGCTGTACAAGCCATCTTTCAAAGTTACTTCTGTTCAGTAATGAGGTAGCAATTCTTATCCAAAAGCTCCTAAAAATATTTCTACTCATATTTTTCTTTTTTTCTGTAGGGTACTATTTATGAGAAGATGCCTTGCAGAACAGCCACCTGGTTACTAATAAATACATCTTTGCCTTCACAAAGACTAACTTCTTATTAGGGGATTAAACATTCTTGTGCAGTTCATAGAAGATTCATTTCAATTCCAGCCATAAAGGGTAAACTGAGATAAAGAGGTCAAGAGTTACTCACACCTTACCGCTGAGCCACTGGCAGACCCACAGAAACCTTCTCCCTCCTCCTGTAACCATGGTGGTGAAAATGGCCCAGTATATTCTGGAAAACAGTAGCAAAAAGAGTTTCATAAACTAGAATAGCATTGTTTTTTTAAAAGCTCATCTGCATACTTTCCCCATTTCTTTCTAGGGAAAAAAAAAATACATTTGGGATTTTCTTCATCTTGACTAACAGGTGATGGGGTGGATTGAGGAACAAATGCTGGACTGGGGTGTAGCATCTCCAGCTGCCACTGGACAAGCAGTGTCTGCTACGGACATGAACATGGGGATTATATTTATTTTTATCCACACCTCTGTACTTAAAAATTGCTTGCTGGGGGGAGTAGAGAGGGAGGGAAAAGAGCAAGAAACAAGCCCGTTATTTGGTCCTCCATTCTTTCAGCAGGGATTTCTCCTGCCACTGGTGAGAGGTTATTTCACACTTCGCACAAATGCAGAAACTAACAAATACCTTTGTCTCAGCCCTTGGACCTAGCCTTAACTGAAATTTTACATTCTTTCAGACAGCTTTTTAGTCATCCACAGGTGTACATCTCTCTTCACTTGGCAATGAATGCCAGACTACGACAGGAAAATTGCTCCCTTGCTCCAACATATGCATGTTCCAAACAGAATTAACAGCAAAAATTTCAAAAGATGTCTCAAACCAATTTCACACACTCAAAGGATCAAACAGACTGTACCATCTTCCACTAAAGTAGCAGCTCTAGGTCATTTTAACTAGAGCAGGTAGATGTGATTATGTTTCTTTTACTTCTTCACCTTTCCAATAGGGAGGGGTAGAAGTACAGAGGTGAGCTAACTGCAGAGATTATTTAAATAGCTAAAACAAATTGAAAGTTTTTAAGAATCAACTCTGAGATTATCACAGAGAAGTACATGTAACCTTATAAAGATGTATCACAGGATCTTTAACTCTCAGGACCTTACAGTTTCTTAATGACATTACAAGCCTAGCTTACTGCTCACCTCACTATAGGAGGATCTGACATAATTGCTCTCACTGTACTACCTGCTTCATCTGAACTTCAAGAGAAGTGCCTTTTTATTGCTCTGCACTCGGGTCTTTCAGACCCCTTTGGCTGTGGTCTGTTAACAACTGCTGGTATCACTGATGAACGCTCAAGCCCCTTTATTCATCCCTTTATCCCCTTGCTTTCTCAAAGAAAAGCTAAGGAAGTAAAGCCTTTGAGCCCAACTGGCTCTGCTTCTTCTGTCTTTGAGTTTTTCAGAGCCTTTAAAACTCACCCTATGATCTAGAAATAAACTGTCAATAAAAGTGTGCCTGCTGGGGTTTCTGTGTGTCCCTGGATGTGGGGACAGGATGGCACTAAATGACATATTCTCTCTCAACCTCAGTGGACACCACTTATCTTATTCATTAAAGCAGAAGGACAACAGTGTACATCAGTGTACACCATGGACCACAAACCTAGAAGAAAGGAGGGGTCACTCTCCTGTAACAGCAAACAGTAGACTTGCAGAGTTTGCTGGAATTCAGGGACAGGAGAGTTCACTGAAATCAACCTTGAGAATTAAACCCTGTTTTAAGCACCACAGTGGTAAGCACAGTATTTATTTAAAATAATAAATTAAAAATGTAAAGTACTTTCATGGGCAATCCCTCAGCTGGCAAAAGGAATGGGAGTTATTCAGTGACATTACACACCTGAAAAATAATACTCTCAGTGTTTGCATTTCCACGTAAAATTTCAGAGAATAAAAAAATTACTCTATGCATTTGGGGTGTTACTCTTGTCCTCACTCTGTTTCTTTTTATAATAATACCCATCTAATGGTATTACTGTAGCTCCTTGTTCAGAGATCCCTTCGGAGGCTTTCTGACTACTTAACAACATTTTTCAATTTCCCTACTTATGCATATACATCTTCAGTCCAGAAATAAGAATTTGCTAATGGACTGCAACTGAGACCTTTTCATTCCAGGATTCCCACGTGCAGAATTTTACATAGTAGTTCAGATTTCCGATCAGCCTATTTGCCAATACCTTGTGCTAGGAACACACATGTGATAATCAACCCAAAAATTATCCTAACATTTTGAAGTATATATTTAATCTGAGAACAAAAGAGAACAAAAAGTATCAGATGATATGTTTATCATAACATTAATGCATACACATTGTCAAATGGATAAAAACTAATGTGTATAAAAATGTGGCTACCTCCTGCATTATGTTCATTTTTAGCTGCAGAGTGAAGGACAAATGGGCAGTGATGGAAAATGGAAAAGATGTACAAAGACATACCTATCTACTTGAGGTCATGCCACTTTGCATTTTACCTACAACAAAGCAGATAATGCATCCATTTGGATTTTTTTCATTCGTTTAAATAACTCTGTGACACTCTCTAGTGGAAGCCAGATATACACCAGGATCTGTGTGTACCCAACAGTCACAGGGAAGCAACACCAGGAGAAGGGAAACTAGCTGAAACGGATCTTGGGCACTGTTGCATGTGTTTTGCTGCACTCTTATTTTTTAACACCACAACCAAAACACTTACAGACAGGTCCCTTCTGTTTGAAGCCCAGAGGATAACGTGGTACTGAAGCATAAATAAAGAGTGCCACTAGCAAGGAGTAACTGGCAGCAGACAAAGCCCAAGCCAGCAAACTGTCACGATTGCTCTAGAGGGTTTATAAGCTTTATCAAATCTGTGCTAGCTAATTCACTTGCAGAAGTGTACTGATAACACGGCTTCTTTTTTCTCTTGCTTTTATTATGAACAGAAAGATAGACAGGTCCTAAGGACAGATCTTTTCACAGCTCTCTTCTCTTCTGCCAGCACATGCCCTTCTACTTCTCACAGATTACCAGGTTAAACTATGGATGCCTTTGAGCCAGAAGCATTTATTGAAATAAAAACCAATATATTTCCCAATAAAGCTTCCCCCTCCTTTCTAACACTTACACTGTGGTTGGAAGCAACATTAAAAAAAAATATACGGCTCCAATCTGTTGTTCCTTGTCTCACTTAATTTGCAAGTTGCTGTTTTTCACCACTCCCAATAAACATACTAAAGTTATCATTTCTGTGTGTGGACACAGGAATAATATATATATAAATAAATATAACAGGGTGGAGCATTTGGGTGTCTTGTCCCCTCCCATCCCCCCTCAGTTTCGATGCAGTTTTTGCATATCGTTATAACAACGCTAGTTTATCAACAGCTATTGTTAAACAACAACTATTAATCTAAATGACATAAATTAATACCACCTGCTGTAAATGCATGGGAAGTTTGGGTTGCACTTTTAACTGTGGATTTGAATTATCCAGGCCTAGATACACGTAGATCCATGGATCCCTTTACTTGGATCCACTTCATATGTACTGCTCAAAATTATGTCTTTGAGGTGGAAATGTTTCCAAAAGAAATGCCCAACTTTGAGTTTGTTGCCTTGCACTGTCATTTCAGCTGCACTCCTCCATGTCTGGTTCATCCTTTCTGAAGTCTCCCTCAAAGATTTCTGGTAATCCTCCCAGCAAGCCCTATGCACAGAGGCCTGTGGAAAACTGACAAAACACTGGAAAATTCTGCCAAATTATAAACAAACCAATCCCATGTTTTTTCAAACATGTTTCCATGAATAACTGTGAAAGCACACTTGCTAATTTACTGCATGTTTGTCTTTATAGAGTATTTTTAAAATAAAATATTTCACCCCCTCCTGCCTCTTTCTAATTTGCCCTGGCATTCAATTTCTGTAACTAATTTGAGGAGTATTCTCTAATGTTTCACCACACTGCCAAAGCTTAGTTTTTGCTTGAATGTAACACAGAACTACTTTAATTGTAGGGAACGTTAAAATCCATCCCATAACATGGGATTATTCCTTGTGTTGATTTCTAGAAGCACAGTCTGATGGGAAGTAGATGTGACTGAATTCAGATTGCTGTTTCACACAAACACATTGAGCAAAAATTCTGCCTGAACTCTACTTGACTCAGACTTCCATACAACATTTTCACGCTAAATGTTAAACAAGATTTAGCTCGATACTTTTTTCATAGGGAAGTTCACTAAACAACAGTTTCGAACTCAGCTGTCATGAAACACACAAAAAAATGCATTTGTAGAGCCCAAGTTTGGGAACCTCACTTAGTCGGTTGGTTTCTAGACTAGAACTGGAGAGAGGAATCCTGTTGCAGATGGTTCAGAACCAGGAACCATGCGTATTTTGGTACTCCAAGTTACTCTCTGCAGGAGCTCATTTCTCTGTTGACTGCAGGTGGTGCTGGAGGAGACTAGGAACCTATGTTTTACAACAACATTAAAACAGTAGTGGTCTACACACAAAAAAAAAAAAAAAAAAAAAAAAAGGCTTTTTAGAGTTGGACAGACTAAAAATTTCACCAGTTTACAAACTGGAAGCACAAGAGTCATCAGGAAGCTTCTGTCAGCAATATAAATCCTGTGATGATTAAAAAAAAAAAAGAACATTAGGATTTTGTCTTTGGGAGATGCAAAGACAGTAACGTGGTATGTAGGCAAAGGGGCTGTCACTGGGTGACCACATCACTAAGCAGAACTAAACTTTGTCACCTTAAGAAATTCAGATGTAAAGACATTTGAAGTTACTTATTTCAGGTGCTCAGAGGGAGAACATCACTAACAATATGAAAGCCACATATCCAATACTGCTGATTTAAGCCCTTACCTTCAGTTTGAGTTTGTTTCTTAAAATCTCTAAAACATTTAATATTTTCAGATATCAGGGCTTTCTGAGATAATATTCTTACTCTAGCCTGCCATGTGTGCCATGGAGATTCCAGATAATAAATCCAAATGTGCTAATTTATAGTGAAAAGGATGAAATTTTGAATAATCTGGTTTTGTAACCACCAGAAACTGACAATATGGTTCAAAAAACAGCCTGATACTCTGCATGACCAAACACACAGAAATCATATTCATTTTCACCTAAACCACTGATTATTTTACCTGTAAGAAAAATATCTTTAATTTTCACTGCTGGAAAATCAACAGGAAGTAAGCACTGCTGCTACCTAACAGGCAAGAAGTAAACAACACAATAAAACTTATACAGCACTTTTCATACTGTAATGTCCCATGACTTTTACATACAATGAAATATTAAATCACAGGGCATTAATGAAATACTACTAGAAGAGAGAGTTTAGTACTTTCAATGCTGAAATTTAGAATTTCTAGTAGCTGAAGATGACAAGATGCACAACTGAAAAGAGGAATAATAGAAGACTAAAATCAGAGGCCTTAAAACTGCACAGTAGTTAGTTATATGAACAGATAGATGGTGATCTCAGGCAATTGCTCAACAAGCCTTGGCAAAGGAGCAACTTGGTTACTCTGACACTAGTAGAAAATGAAACATACAAAAATTAATAAGCACTTCCCAAAATTTGCTTTAGTCTCTAGAACAGAATGGCATTACATGAAGCAAGATCAGAAATTAAAAAAGAACAGTCTTTTTCTTTTCTTTTCATGGTAATTAAGTAATGGTAATTTGATAAGAGAGGAAACATCAGAAACAGCAGATCTAGAAATTAGAATTATTCTTGGAGATGTATAGGTTTAAGGCTGTTTCAGGATCTCCTCGAGCAGGATTCCTCCATTCAGAGTTGTCAGGAAGACCAAAAAGAGCATGTTAAAACTCCAGTCAGCTTTGTGGAGTATCACAGGCTAAGAGCATTTTAAATACAGTGCAAAAATGAGGTCTGCAGTTTACCATCCATGCTGAGTTTTAGTAGTTATGATGACCATCAAGACAGTCGTGGAAAAAAAAAAAGAAAAAGAAAAAAAGAAAAAAAAGAAATCACTGCTTAGGTATCCATCCATTTTGGTCCCACCTCAAAGAAGAAAGTCTTTCTTAGTCTCATGTTTACAGCTCAATGCACAAGACTCTAAATACCTGCAGTAACTGAAGATGTATGGTTACAGAAAAACAATTCTACATAAATGTCACTGATACTATCTGAAGAAAGACATCTGTAAAAATTCCAAATCTAACTGTAAATGAGCTTATAGATATAAGATATCATGGCATCTTTAATATAAATCTAGGGAATTCCACTAGTATGCTATCAGGAAAAAAAAGAAAATTAAATCAAAGGATTTGAGCAGTTCAGGTGATCTGCATGTGGGGGGGTGGGGGAGGCGGTGGAGCTAAATGCATATGCATGCCTTCATGTGTAAAGAGATCCAAGAGAGTTCAAGTAAAAGCCAGCCAGAGTAAGCAGAGGGAGTGTCACTGGAGATTTCTGGTTTGAGTAGTCAAAGTGCAGTGGTGAGTCTGAACTCCTAAGTGAAACCTGTCAGACATGGTATTTGAATGAAGATAAATCAGAAGGGAGAGCATCATTTACTTCCCAGATAATTTGGGAGATAATTCTTACTCAGACACCTACCCGAAATGGATAACTGTATGAGAAGAATGAATCCAGCCCCCTCTCCCACAAACAGCAACCCTTTGCATAGGGAAATACGCCCACCGACAGCACACAAAAAAACCACCACCTCCTTCTCACATGCATTTCTACTCTATTCAAAGGTATACCGTTCAAGTGAAGAGTATTGTCCATAAACCATGGGCCAAGATATGCTTAACAAGGACCATGATATGTTTAATAAAGTGAACTTGTTGAATTTAATGTGAATCTTTCTCAGTGAAGAACCAAAAATACTCGCTCAGTGAAGAACCAAAAATACTCGCTTTGTAGGCCATCTGGCCTAAATTCCCAATTCCAATTTAGGGTCCGGTAACAAGTCCTACAAATAGTCTTTGTGTGTGAACACTTACTCTTCCTGTGTTGAATTTCACTGAACTGGAGCCAATATGACTTTGCATATGAAGGAACCTAAGTGTGGGCTCAGAAACCTGGCACAGCTAAATGCCATAGTGAGAGGCATCCACAACCACTCCACTTTGCACCCTTTCTCTACATAGTACTCTTCATCCACTACTGTGGATGCTCATCTGCTCTAAAATATGCAGCAGAGGGTTTAGGAACTCTTTAAAATAACATCAAAGCTGAAAAACTTAAGGTTTAAGGACTTATTGAGAAATAAAATTTAGTTACTAAGGTATAGGCTATTAGAAAGATGAAAGCAATCAATGTATCATTTGCTTCCCACCATTGTATCAACTGTCAATCACTCACATGAAAATGAGAAATATTTCATTTTTCTGTTTAGTTAGGAATAAACTGTCTTTGCATCAACTTTTAAAATATTGGCAACAATTACTTATTGTGGGGAATTATACAGAACCCTTTAAGGGCATACCAAGCTTACATCTTGACAAACTAAGACTTCAATGCTTAAAGTCCTTTCTTTTTCCTGAAGAAGAAAATTGTTTTGAATTGTGTACATGTGAAGTTGTTTCTCTCCTCAGTGCAAGCCCCAAGTGTATTTAATGGTTTTGCTAAATATGATTGAAACAAAACCATGCCTGAGGGAAATGATCCTTTGCTGGATATGTATAAGTGTTGAAACAGCTTGGTCAATGAGTGACCATAGCATATGAATCTAAAACTAATCTCAAAGAGCCTGAGGGTACCCAAAGCTAACCTAGTCAAGTAGTCATTTTTTCATGTGCTCTGAGCTAAATACACTGTCTATAAAAGACTCCCTGTACACCTTAAAGCAAGTATTTTGTTTTTCTTGCATTAAAAAAAAAAAGATGTTTATAACAATATATTGTAGGGGGTGCATAACAGCAAACTAAAAATAATTCTGAAATAGAACAAGCAGTCACTTAGTTGTCACTAAAATCAGACTCAGTTCTGAAAGTTTTTGAGAAAAAGTCCATCCAAGCAAAGCTAATTTCTGTGAGACTACTTCACAGCTTAAATCTGCAGGATCAAGTCTTTTTTTGCTGGCTATCCACAGATGGTCTACAATCACCAACAAAAACAAAAACAAACAAAAGCCAAACAACAGCAAAAAAAAAAAAAAAAGAAAAGCAGTTTTGAAAGATTATCACAGCTATTTTGCTGATCCATAATTAATAGAAGTTCCAGATAATCATTCAAATTTTTAAACAGTTTTCCTAAAATGAATTGAATCTTTGCATCCCCATTACTAATTGCCCCAGCCATGCAAAGAAGAAAAGAATATTTGAAAAACATGTTGACATGTTTTAAATGGGATACAACTTTGTGAATTTACTTGGGAATCCTGCAGAAAGTACTGTTGTGCTGCAGTTTATCATTCTTCTGTGATTATTTCCACCTAGGAAAATAGTGTTTTCAGCCTCCCAGAACACCTCAGAGGATTTTTCACCTCCTTGTTAAGACTCCACCATAGGACTTCACTACTTTGTATTAAAATCTCCATCTTATTCTGTTATTAGGGTCCAGCCCCTGCATAACTGGGAAACAAGTTCTATAAATAGGATAGCTATATACAAGCTAAACCAAGCCATATAAATAAAATAAACGGCATTTATGAATAGCACAGATCATTTCCCTTCTCCTTCCACCCACAACCAGGATCCAGTTCTCTCTCTACTCTACTGTCAGAGAGATCATATTAACAGTCAATAACTGAAACCACAAAAATGCTGTTCAAGTCAGGTATTTGTAGATAAACCTCAATACCAATATTGTTTCAGAACCACCCATCTCAGAACATCCAGGACCAATCCGTCAGCTTGTGGCCCCAACTCACTACACTGAATCCGTGGATCCAACACCAGTCAGCTCCAGAGAAACCATACCCCTGCGCTTGACCTTGGCCCCATCATCTCAAACAAGAGGGAAGGGTAAGGGACTGCTGCCCTTTTTTCTCACCAGTGCAGACATGCTGTCTTTGAAGTTGCAGAATGCCATTTCAAAGTATAAACCAATATTTAAAAAGCTTTTTTTTTTTTTAATCTGTATTAATAGAAACCTTAGGAAATGTACAGAACTGTTTTTTTTTTGTTTGTTTGTTTGCTTTTTGGGGGGGGTTAACTATAACTATGAACAAGCTCCAGTTACCACATTTCACAGCAAAGCTGCACCAGACAACTGCTTTGTAAACAAGGGCAAGGGATGGGGTGAGAAAATCACTGAAAAATATTAAGTCCCCTGAGCACCACGGGATGTGCAATTTTCATTGTGCTCTGAGACATACTTGTGTGGCCTTGTTGGTTCTATTGATCACCATAGGTCTTTCCTAATAGAGTTACAAGACATTTTCAGTCGCAGACTTAGAAACCTGTGGGAAATGGGATCCAATCATCTGGCTGCTATGTTTCTGTAAGGCCAGCTCTATCTTGTTGCTACTGCTCTGTTGGGCTTTAAACACAATACCAGCACATCTACAGCTGAGAAGCAGGGAACAGAGATTGTGCTGGCAGAGGTTATGAATTTCTGAGAAGCAAGAACCAAGCCTTTCTGGTCATTTACAAAATTCATTTAATTTTCTTATCATGTTTCTTTGCTATGGAACTGCACTTCTAATTTCCAACGGGGTTGTAAGTGTAGGAAGAAAGAGGGAAGCATAAAGAGGTATTTTATGCTCTTTTACCACACCAATATGTATAGTACTGAATGGATAGAGAGTGTTTTTATTTTATGCTGAGCCAGAAGGTATTGGAAATACAGAAATCTCAGTAAAAATAAATATTACTTTAAGCAAGAAACCCAAGGCACAGGAAATCTGAATAAGAATCTGCATATGGGTTTCTTGCATCAAAATAAAGAAATAATGTTTGTGTTTGCTTATCAGAACTCCAGTAAAAGACGATTAAAAAAGGAGGAACTTGTACATTTGTAAAATTTCTACTGAAAACATCATATAAACAAGTTATTTAGCACAATCTATGACTTAGAAACTAAAAATTTTAATAAAATACAAACCACTTTCCTTATATAATAGTAGTCATGATGATCTATGTCATTACTAAACAAAACTAGATGTTTATCTAGTTTTCAGGAAAAAAAAGTCTAGGTAAAAATGCAATGCAAGGCCTGATCCAGCAAGACATGGAAAAATGTCAGCCTATGCTGACATGCCATGAAGTTTATGGAGCACAGCACCTTGCAGAATCAGACTTATCACTGCTCTCGAAAGTCTTTTAAAAGAAGGAGTCCTGTAAGGTCAGAGGAGTTAGCTCTGGACTTCTTGCCACTGTCACATGTCACTGGCTACAGGAACAAAATACATGGAAATATTGTCACGTGGATTTGTGTTCCCCACCTCAGGTTTCTGTTCTGCCACCTCCTGTGAGGTACAGCTTCATCACAGCAGCGTGGCCATACTGGGATTAGTGGCACCTTGAAACACCTAAAGCCCTTCCACACTTGATTGCATAGTTAAGATTTCTTTACTGTAACAGCATAGACATAAATATTATATCACGGTCTGGAGGTCTTTCCTAAGAAACAATACAACACAATGCATACAAACTTATATCCTTATAAGCTGAAAAGTATACTTCCTGACATCCCTGTAACTGAACTATGCTGATTTCAGTGAAGTTCACCCAGATGCTGGGAAACAGAGTTTCTGCGGTATGCGTTACACTCAGCAACATGTTATCCAAAGAGACTGCAGGAGCAAGAGGAAAAAAAATGCATTATACTGAACTGAAAGAATGAAACACAGCACAGAAGTACATACGAACATTAAACAGCCCAAAGAGGATGATACGGTCCATGAAGACCTGCCCTCATAACCTCAGGAAATACAAATCAATCTGTGTTCCATCATCTGAAACTTGAACTTCTATCTAGTAGCTCTGTGCTCTTCCCTCTGCCTTCTTCAAAAACTCCTCCTTGAACTGATTTACACTATTTGCTTCTACTGCTGACTTCGGCAGTTTGTTCCAGACCATATTTCAACTACCCTTTGTGTAAAACTGTTCCGTCTGAATATATCGGAGTCCTTAAATTCTGGTACACATATTGGAGTGGTTACAGAAGTAATTTTAGTGTGGCTGGCAGCTGGCTTAACTTGTGTTCTGATCCCTCCTCCCCTCCCTCAACCTAACAGTTAATACTCTGCCATCAAAGTCAGGGCTGCTACAAGGAGAGCCTGCTCCAGCAAGTGCCCAGAGGGACGCCATTTCAGCTTGGCTCACAGTGGCAGGACACTGTGGACAGGGTAGCCTTCCCGGCCCTTAGAAAGAGACCAAAGTAGTGAAGTGAAAGGAGTAAGTAAATAAAGAGAAGCGGGACTCTGTATTCTACTATGTTAAACAATTTGATCCTATTCACAGTCCTTTTATCTGCTTTCCACAAACATTTTCATAGGTAACTGTTGGTAAAAGCATTACTAGAAAAAAAAAAAAAAAAAGGGAATTTTAAAAATTAAACCTCTACCAGGAGATTTTATGTTGTCATCTTGAAAGCTTGACAGAATCATCTAGAGAGCAATCAGGGGCATTACAATGTAATTCCACTGGCCAATCATTCAGAGTGAATAATAAATATTTGAAAATATACTTAGAGCAAATATTTGACAAACTGTCCACAGGTCTAAAATATATTGATATAAACAATTTTAAAATAACTTTGAATATATAGATTTGTGAAAAATGAACTTTATTTAATTCTTTCATTTTAAATGAAAAAGGGGACCAAATTTGTTGAAAACTCAACTTCAGCTGTAGGTTGGCAGTGAATTCGCTGGAAAGAAACAGGGGAGTGAATAGCAGCCTCCAGATTTGAATAAACAGGTGATCTTAAAATATAAATGCAGGATTCTTAATTTTGACTTCCGAGGACCTGCATTTTCTAAAAGATTATATTTGCAAATTTCTCTCTAAATCCAGTTTTGTGCAGGAACTAAGGTTAGGAAAGAGGCAGACAATCTATCAAGTGTGCTGTAACTTTCAAATGAAGGTGACATTTTTCCTAGTCAGAACAACTTTCATCAGGAATATTTTTGGAAATTTAGAAAATCTCTTTGATGTCAGAAGAACTGTTTCTCACATTCTTTTGAAGCAGACAAAAGGTCAATGTTAATTGCAATATGTTGTAAATCATATAGATTACTTTCAAGAAAATATTTGAAGGAGCTATCTTATATGTGACATTCATTCTTCAGCGAGCCAGACATGGATGAGGTTAAATTTATAAAGAATTAACAAGATGGAAGTCTCTTGCAAAATACTGAATTTAATGAAATTCTTCTGTTTTGTTACCAATTTACAGATATCATCTTTTCTTACTTATTTATGGAGAGGAGTGTATTAATCATCACATGCAGAGTCGCAAATTCAGCAGAAACATAAATTATCAGCCCTAAACCACAAATGCTTTCATAGAAACTGTAAAGCTAAAAGTTTTGAATAGCTCTGATAGAACAAATGTACAAGAAAAGATAATGCATCTTTTGAAACGCAAACCTGCAAAGATGTTATGCTCAATTACTCTGACAAAAGATTTGGAAACCAACAATATCCCCCGTGGAATACCACTGCTAAACTAGAATGCTAAATCAAAAGCTCAAAGTTAAGCAAGAATAATATAGCATAAGCCACATTAAATGCATGTCATCCTTAAAGCTAGAACCCACTTGGATATTTATTAAATAACTGTTTCAACTTTTGTGGAGGAAAAAAAAAAAAAAAAAAGGAGCTCAAACCAAGTGTGAACAGAATAAAACTACCACTCTGGATATCATGTAGAGGAGTGATGGGGCCAGACAGGTCGCATCCTGACTGCTGGTCCTCTGGTGACCAGCCAGAGAGTTAAAATGTTGGTTTATGGTCTAAACAAAGCTTCTGAGAGGAGTCTTTCAGGCTTATCTTTATAGACAACAAAAAACTCTACTCCAGCCTGAGGCAGGGAGGAAGCTGAGTTTGGAAAGCTTTTAGAAGATGGAGAAGTATAGCTACAGCTGATACACCAGTGGCCAACAGAAGGCTACTGTAATACAAATGAGGACTTCTAACAAGCTACTGGATAAAGGTCCTGAAGGAACCTCAGGGCTGCCATGTTGCAATGGTATTTTCCAGCTTGATGGAGGAAAACAGGCTTCTTTTATTTTCAAGGAGTGCCCTCAGCCAAGCTGCACAGGGAGCAGGGTTTGCACAAGCAAAAGCTTCCATCTGTGGGAAGAAACAGTGATGCAGCCAGCCACCTACTGTGGGATCAGGGCACATGAACTATAGGGGAGAGACAGATTCCAGACAGCTGACATTAACTGCAGCATTCATCATTGCATCGCTGTAGATGTTTGGGAGGCCATTGCACTCGGGACCCATCTACCCCAATACTGATGTTGAGTAACCAGGAATGGAATGTGGGCTGTTTCTGAGGGACAGGAATGACGTTGCCAAAAAAGCACTAAGAATACGAGTCCAATTTAGGCCAGTCAGTTCTTATTATCTTCACTCTGATGGCAAGCCCATAATTTTGGCTGTACAGAAAAAAAGAGACCATCTTTTGAATTAGAAGCCTAGCACA
The DNA here is from genome assembly GCA_013399115.1 of Anseranas semipalmata. Lineage (NCBI taxonomy): Eukaryota > Metazoa > Chordata > Aves > Anseriformes > Anseranatidae > Anseranas > Anseranas semipalmata. The sequence continues at coordinate 991,280 of VXAA01004162.1, read as the reverse complement.
CAGAGCTGCTACACATGCAGCTAGGGTGGAGGCCAGGGTCTAGAAGGGTCTTATTACATAGTAGGTGGATATCAGAATTCTCAAGCTCCTGTCCTAGGCCAGAACTGGTAGGGTTACATGCAAGGAAAAATCAGGTTAATTGTGATACCATTTTAATTTACCTGCTCTGGGTATTTACCCCAAATATCTACAATATGTGCTGTAGAGAAAAGAAGTGCCATGGGGTCAGCTTTGCCACATTTCTTGTTCTCCAGGCAGATATGCCAGTCAGCGGGCATCATTATTCATGTGGAAAAGGATGAATTTGTTGATTGATGTTAAAAGCTGATATGGAAGTTGAAATGACAACACACAAGGAAAAACACAGAGCACACAACTGCGGTTTTAAAGTTAATGGGTTTTTCCCATCAGGTTACGCTGTATATGAAATAATAATTGTGTTAACTAAACCATTAGTTACTACTTGATGATGATACTTTACATCTATCTGTATGCCTCTTCTTGACACTAGCAGAATCTACTGTTAAAAGGGGGGAACAATGTCCTACATTGGTATCTGGCATATGTAATGTGTTTATACAATCCAGTCCTCTCCCACAGAATGAATTAGATCTGTCTGGTATCTCTTGAAGATGCAGGTTGTTCTATTTTTTGGCATTTTGACTGGCTGTTGAATGGGGTAAGAGCAAAGACTTAATCATGACAGTCTACTGACAATCACTGTTGCCAAACTAGGGCTGTGTTCAGTGTAGGATGCAAACAGGCACTCATCCTTCAATTTATGAACACTAAACTTCATATTGACAGGTAGCTGTTAGAGAACTTTCACTTCTAAATTATTAAGGAAAAGAGAAAGAAAGAAAAGCTAAGAAATTAGAGACAGTCACTAAGATACTCCAGCAAATGGTATTGATTGACAAATTCATTCCCAAAGTAAGTTCATAAGTAAAACTAACTGCACTTATTGCATCAGTCAGTGACATTACAGAATTTGAAAGTACAACATGAAAGTTGAACAAATGCTATGAAAGATAAAGGCAGAATGTAATTATAATATTAAAATATTTGCAAGTTATATTTTATATAAGAGTAACAGATCCTTGAAAGTTCAAACCTTTGCATCACCCAGAGGGAGTAATTACCTTAAAATTTTTTCAAAACGTTCTAATGCAAGGGATATAGCTATAAATCAACATCAAATTAAATGGGTTTATGGCAAATGACTCAAAGCAATACAATCTTATTTTTCTGAAGAGATTTATTTACATAGTAAGATTAAAAATGCCACAGATTGACACAGTCATTCTAGGAATATCAATTTCCTAGATTTTAAACCTTTAGTGCAATAACCTTTAACCTCGTTTGAGATAAGCCTATGTCAGTGTCTATAAAGTAGAGTCTTTCTAGCTGTTTGGTCCAGTGTAATAAACCACTTCCTCTTTCTGTGTTAAATAACTTTTTTATTCCTTTAAAGCCCCTTTCCTTTAATTCAGCATTTTCATTCTGTTTTCCCCCCTCTTCCGTTCAGGTTCTACCTGTAGATCTATAGCAATAGCCAGGAAATTTCCCCAAGAGATTCCTCTAAGGAAAACATAAATATTTCTCTGGAAATACATTGAGGACTATAAAGGCTCGTCTGGAGGGAAATTAGTGGCAGCACTGCCTGGGATTACACTGGAGACTTAAAAGACTGACAGCTTTGCTTTTCTCTGCTAATGCAAAATAAGGTGCATTAGTCCAAGGAAGAGTGCTGCACCAAAGGACAAGTTTGCAATACTCACACACACACACAGTAACACATGCACACAAAAGCACATTTTCTTTGATGACTTCTGTCATTAGGACTATCGTCCTGGATTTAATAATCAGACACACCAGAATCACAATCCTAAATAGCCATCTCATTTACTGCTTACCTTTCAATTAACTTCATTTTTTCCAGACTCTGATCCACAAATGTTGTCAGTTTTCCCTTAAGCTTTGCTTTTTCCAGCCTTCAAAGTCTCCCTTCTTCTCCTTTTCATGAAGTAACTTATCAGTTAGTTAACAAAGAGGCCAGAGGTGGATAGATTGGTGGATAGATACAGAAAGGACTCAAACAGTATTTCCACACATTTTTTAAATTCTACAGTTGCCCAAGACTGGTAAGCTGTTGAGCTATGCTCAGTGCTCTTCTACAGATAAAATAGGCATCCAAAACACAGAAAGAACGTCTCATTCTGCACAGCATGCCTTATGTACTGTGGTGGTTTCCCTCTGAAAATAACAGAGGAAGAATTATTAGCAGGATACTGAAGGGATATGCTCATTTAGTTAACAAACATGGCACACTTACTTCGTTAGGCCATGCCATATGTGGATACCTGCTTCACACATCTCCATAATCGCAATGACAAGGAGCAGGACGACTTCTGCTTGCTATGAAGCTTTCTGGATCACCGGAGATGATGTTCAGAGTCTGGCTGCACAGATTCTGCCGATTTGTGTTCAGGCTCTTCAAGACTGGAGTGAACAGGCAGACAACAGCTGGCATAGGAAGGCAAGTCTGAGAACCCAGGCTGCACAGGAGCTATGACAAAGGTACAAGATATCAATAACTAAACTCCTTATAATTTCCTATTGAGCAAAACAATTGAGTTGGGTAAACAACACTGCAGGGGTAACGGTGAGCAAAGGAGAGATGGACTCATTAAAAGGCTTACATTTTGATCCTTTGCTTTGTCTTGTTCACATTATTTTCTCTCCTTTCAAACAAACTTCTTGTGTTGTACCAAAAAAGAGCAAATGTGTAACAAAGGCAGCCAGCTACAGCCCCAGGCACCCTGCAGATCTCCAGGTAGGATATAGCATTTGGCCCATGCCCCACTCTCCCTGACCATTTTTATCTGGGACAATAGGAGTACCAGGACAACTGGTAGTAGCACTGTTCTCTCGGATGCTGTTTTGCTCTGCCACCTCCTGCGTCACAGCCCTGTGCTTGTGCAGAAGTAATGGTCTGTGCACTGATACTACTCAAGTGGCATGTGTCATGCAAATCTGCTGCTTGTGTGGGTATAGCACAGCTGTACTTCACCAGCTCAGTACTATGTATCTGAGGATGAATAAAAAAAGACTGGTGTTTCCAGAATATACTGGATTTTGAAAGTGCTGAGCAGCTGTCCTGAGCATGCCCTACATTACCACGTATTGCTGGGGGTACTGTACATAAAAGTGATGGACCTAATGAATGCACAGTAAGCTTTCCTGCGCCAGGTGAGGGACAATAGGGTGTGGCACTACCGTGAGATCAAAAGAAGGTAAATGGCCCATTTAGCAATAAAGGTTCACGATTACAGTCCAAATAATTCAATTTACAATACTGCAAATCTACTACTGCAGAATATAATATCATCATAACCGCGTCTATCCTAACACACTGATAACCTCAGGGAATTTTCAAGAATATTACTTCTATTTTCTGTGCTTTCATCCTTAATGTATACAGGCAGACTTAGCTATATCTGCAACAAGAGAAGCCATTATGTCTCAAGAAAAAAAAAAGACCACTCCCATTATCTGAATGCCAAATTTCATATATTCACTTCACCAATCGCCCACACAGTAGCCTTTCAGCTAAGCTACTAAATGAAATGGGTTCAGACCTCTAAAAGGATAGGAGCAACATTTTTGTCAACTACACCATGAAACCGTAGCAAGAAAAACATAACTGACATGCTAAAATATGAAAACCTGCCATTATTCTTAACATTTCTAACAAAGAATATTACATTTATTATCATGAATAAATTCACAGATTTACCATCCATCAGAAATAGGCTTTATTGTTCTGTATAAAGTAAATATAGCTGGAGTATATGATTACGACCACCATTATTTTGCAAAACTGTTTAATCCAAACAGAGATGTCTATTCACCTGATACTATAAAACTGAAAACAGAGAACAATCAAATTATTGAAAAACACAAGCACATTGTACATGAAGATAACACAGGTAGACTTTCTTGTGAAACTGCTGGGTTTTATCACTGTTTAATGATTTGTTGCACTATTTATAGGATAAACAATAAATCTAACATGATTCATCATATTAGCCAATAAATCATGGGACAAATCATTAGGCAGAGTGATAAAATCAAGTGTTTTAGAAATAAGTTAATCTATGATGCCAATGTCTAATCTAAACAGTTGCTTAAAAACCCTATTTACTAATCATTTTTACATAAAGAAAGACTGATGATTATGTAGATTAAATGTGTACTTATTCCTATAAACAGTAGATAATCACATGTTCTGTGCTGGTCTGTTTAGAAAGAAAAAAAGATTTAAAAAATCTACTGCAGAAAAAAACATGTCATTTTGACTATCTTTGTATATTTACAAGGGGCTTTCTCCACCTCTTTTGAGTCTGCCTTTGATTTTGGTGAAGAAATAGTTAATTAAAGATATGCTGCAAGGTTACTGGACAGATATTATCTTTTAGCTACACATTCCATAATATCCTAATTAACTATTTCATTAAGACGCGATGGGTGATTCTAATGTTTCTTCATTCTTTAGTCTGAATGTAATGCTGTACTCCTTCTCATTTGTGACAACTGTGTTTATAGCTTCTCTACCCATAGAGCTTCATGGCACTTTGAATTATGCTCAAGAGTATATGGGCATCACGTCACATTTGTGTGCTTGATATCATACATGACTAGCTGCGCTCCAGCCAGGGTCCTTAATGTACATTCTACAGATGGACTACCCTCTGAATGCTTAGCCAGATATTAAGTTAAATCTTTTTGGAGTCAAGCTTGTTTCACATCAGTTACACAAACATATTGGTTCCTTTAAAAGGACAAATGCACTGAGAGTAAGACAGGGAATCTAGGCTGGAAATCTAGGAAAATCGTTTTAAATTTTACTTTAGCTTTTAAATTTGAAAATCTCTTCTTTGGGAATTATTGTTGCCTGTGGAGGGTTTGTTTTCATTTACTTTATCCCAGATAGAAGTAGCTGAGCAATATTTATCAAGAAATATGAAAGCACTGTAGTTGGCTTAACCATGAAAGAAACAAACAGCAAAGCAAGCTCCTTCCCTCTCACTTTCTACTTTGTATTAAAATGCAACAAACCTGACAAGATAGTGACAAACCAACATGATATTTTCTAGTCCAGGATTTCTCTCAAAAAGTGAGAAAAAAAAAGTTAACATCTGTATGCTACTGTCTATCTATCACATTGGGACTATGTCATACATACTGTACCTTCTCAATAAGGCTAATCTTGAGAGTGAGGCATTTTCCTCTAACTGAGGGAATATGTTTAAGTAACAAAGGCATCTGTAATTAGGGCTGTGACCAACTGTTTGCTTGTCAAGCAGAGTCAGGTGAACAAGCCTCTCCAGCTCACCAAGCACATTGGGGAAGGGAAAAGGAGGGGCAAGCCTGGCACTGGGAGGCAGACAATGTCAGAGAGGCTGAAGGGAGCAGAGGGGATATAGTTGATTTTGTTGTTTTCTCATTTATCTCAACCCATACAACTTGTTTTGTAAAAGATGTCTGTGAGATGGACTAGAGAGAAGGGATAGCAATTTGATGCTTTATGCAGCGTAGGTGGGGATAATTTGTTTGTAGCCTTATTTGTTTTTTAATGTGCAGAAGTCCCATACATATAAAATGTAATAACCAAGCACACACCGGAATCGTATGCCTGCAGTCCCTTGTTATTCTTTTAGAACCTGCTTATTTTTTGCTTCACTTTTTCCTGATGACACTTAAGGTCAGATTTTTAAAGGCACTTAGATGCTTCATTTTATTGAAATCAATGGGAGATAGGGGCTTAAGCATCTTTGAGGAACTAGCCCTTTAATGTTTATTAACAATGCCTCAGATGAGGGTACATCCCAGAAAACATAATAATTGCCTTCCTTTATTAACCGTGGTTTGTCGAGATAAGATAGAATCAAGTCCTCAGACTCATCTCCTCTCAATGATTTCCTAAATGAGATCAGTTCCCACTTACATCCTGAATGACCAAGGGTGACTAAATCAGAGCAATGAAGTACATTTACGTCCTTGAAACTCAAATCATCTTTCAGACACTTCTCCCAGTGTTGCTGATTTGTATGATATTGAGACTCAAAATGTTTGGTGTTTTTCTTCAATACTCAGCTATAATCATTTTAACTAAAATAGAATATCTCATTTTTCTCTTTAAGTAAAAATGAAGCTCTTTTTACCTTTGGGAGCTTAGACTCTCACACAATAATTATGGATTTACAGATAAAACAGGATTCTTTCCTTGTATTTTTGCCCTCATGCTTTTAGTCTTGTGGATTCGCATACACCTTGCTCATCAGCTCACAGCATAAAGCAGACAGACGTCCAAGTCAGTCATGAGGTGCAGAATACATTTAGCATCTTCAGACAGAAAAATTAAAAAAATCAGGAAAAAACAATTCTAGAAGGGACTTTGGGTGTCTGGTAGGGAGCAGTAAGGAAGAGGTCTGTTTTCCTCACAGAACATTAATGTTGATAAATAAATTTTTCACCCACGAGAATGAGCTTTGGATCAAGCCCTAAGCTGAATCTCCTAAGGCGCAAGCTAATATGTCTCAGCATTTCCCCTCATTACCAGAAAGGCAGATTTCTGTCAGAGCTTACTTCTACCTTTCACTTAACTAGGGACACTCTTGGGTTACTGTATAATTGGTGGTTATTTCTCCTTTTAGGGGGATATATCTTCATCTCCCATTGTCTCCTACAAGCTTAACACTCGTGTTCTCCCCCAGAAACTTTCTACTGAGTTTTCTTTCTGCACCTTGTATACCCACCCAGAAGTGTGCATGCTTTCAGGAGAAAGCTATACTGGTGCCTTTATAGTAATTTACATCTATTTTTGCTGCTGTGATTCTCTTTTCCCTTTTCCCACACTCCATTCTCTCTCTCACACTTTCTCTTCTGTAAACATTTTCCTCTCCAGCTTCCTTCCCATCTTTCCACATTTCTTTTTCCCTTTCATTTCTCTCCATCTCTCTGCACACATTTCTCTCTCTCCCATTCTCTTCAATTCTGCTTTTCATTTTCTCTATTGCAAACTAGTTGAACAACATTAAGCAAAACAGACCACCCTCCTGGACAGTGAGCATCAGATGCCTGTACCCCAGAGATTCATTTAAAGCAGTACCAGCTGTCCGAACAGCAAAGGGTTTGTGTTCAGACTCTTACTGGAAAGACCCTTACTGGAGACCCTCTAAAGTTTCTCTCACTTGCCTGTTACCTCCGATAAAACACATTGTTTTTTGTTTGTTTGTTTTTAATTTGTTCATTTGTTTCTTTCTTAATCTAATTTTCTTTCCTCTTTGAAAATCTTCAGCCGATTTCCTGGAAGTCTCACTCAGCACCTGAGATACACAAAATGTGGGGATTATTTTTTAATCAATCCGGAACAGCTAGGGAGAAGACTGGATTCATATTCTATTTCTGCAGAAGCAGGTGACTCCTGGTCACACCACCTCTCCAGAGTAACTGTTCCTAAAGCCTGCTAAATCAATTTTAACATCTTTCTGTGTAATAACAGCACAAAGCACAGCCCTTATGTGGATTTAGTTAGAGACATGCAATCTACACAAAGCACACAGAACAGTTCTGCATTGAAAGAAACCCACTGATCTCAATAAATTAAAGACTGACTTGACAGGCACTTCTTAAAAACTAAATTTTTGAGGTATTATGATGAGCAAAACTATGCCAATATTCTTTCACAGATAAAATTTTCATGTTCTAAGTCCTTGCCATATCCAAAATGCTTGCTGAAGCCAACAGGCACTCTGTGTCAGTTGATATGCAGGACCAGGGCTATCTCATATGCTAGCACCGAGTTGTTTTTCTGCCACTATTCAACCCAGATGTTTTCAAAGTGGTAATCAGGTCATGTGGGAACTGTATGGCTAAAATACTGAGTGGCAATGAAGTAGTATCCTTATAACCTTTTCTATAGCTAGATTTCAGGGTCAGGGATTAAAGGGGTTCTTATCTAAAACATCCAAAACTATTTCTAATGTAGTACTGCTAAAACATTTTACAGAGAATTACTTTTTTAAACATATTTTAAACAGAAACACATCACCATATTTTCTGTGGGCTTGAAAGCTTATGTTAAGTTTCCAAATAAGTCAATTCTATAAAGATAACATTAAAAAA
>VXAA01004162.1:980242-983060 GCA_013399115.1 Anseranas semipalmata | reverse complement strand
AAAAAGTGTTGCAAGCTAATACTGTACATAGCAAATAAGTCTTAATTAAAATTTAAATTGAAATCTGTATTGGCTGATCACTCCTGAACTGGAAATATTTTAAAGCAGGATTTTCAAAAGATCTCTGGTCAAATATTCAGGTACTTAGTATGTAGTAGGTGAAAATATACCCAACTCTTCTGTTCACCAGAACCAGAATTTACTAAAATGCTTGATGTCCATCCGTTCTTACTGTGACATTTACGGCTGTATTTCTACACAAGCATAGCACCCAAAATGCTGACGTCCTCTGGGAATCTGGATGTGTTTTGACAAACAGTATCTGTGCACAGGTAGAAATTCTGCTGTTTTAGAATCTAGCTCCAGCTGTGGATGATGGACTATGCTGAGAATCTGTCCTGTAACCATTAACATTGTAATGCCACATCTCTTTTCCTTTACACAGTTGTTCTATGAGGGATGCTGTAGCGCACATAATGCTTGTATTAATATAAAAACTGGGTGGTTTTTGTTTCTCACACAACTTTAATTTTCTGATTACCTCATTACGTATCCGACAGCTATTCTACATGCAGAGACACTCAGATCACTTAGGCCACACGCAAAAGTCAGCTTCAGATGAAGCCTGAATGAAAATCATCCTCAGAGATCAGTACACAGTCAGATTTGCTGACCCATTAGCCTGTTCATTACTGACAGAGGTAAATAGCTGTAAGAATATTAACAATGAGACCTGAGGCAGTCATAAAGCCTTACCTAAGGTGATTTGAGATACCGCCCTATACTTTTAACCCATTATAAAGAATCAATAAAAGCCAAAGTCAGCAAAGTGAATACATGTCATATTTAAATCTAATTAAAGGTTATTTTTGTACAGATCTCTAGTACCCTTCAGTAGGGATAATTTCATCTTCCAGTCATGATCTCTCTGCACATATTCAACACTGCACACTACTGAAAGCACTCAGCTGACTTCCTAAATAGTCTTTAAGAGATAAAGACTCTTTTTATTGTGTTTTGATTCATATTTTATCATAAAGTAACTTTTAAAGTACTCTTTAGAAACATTATTTCTGTGTTTTGCTAAGAAGAAAAAACATGTATGGTCTTAAAAAAATCTTTTCATAACCTAACATGTATATTTTCTGTTCAGAACATACTACTGCAATAAAGTGGTTTATGTAAATATATTTTAAAAAACTGTCAAAACCTGCATGAGTTGTTTAAGCAGTAGGAATGAGAACCAGCAACAATGAAGATGTGCTGCCTTCGTATCTGGCCATGTGCCACAACTCTGAAGAGGAGTCCATCTAGAACATGCAGTGCATTACCCTGTTGAGCAAGCTATCTATTTTTTTTCCTTACTAAAGTAAAACATTTTTGACAGGCAACTCAGCTATAGCCATTTCACACAGCTTTTCTTTCATTTGCATTCTCATTAGAAAAATGTGATTTTATAAAATGGAACGTGGAAGTGCTCACCACAAAGTGAACATGCTGAACCCCACATCCAAGGTGATAATCCAAACTGAGCTGACAGCAGATAGAATGCAAGATCTGTGATTGGCAATTTAAACAACACTAAGTGAAATATGAGCAGCAACATCACATCACAAATCATTGAAACAAAGGGACTCAACCTTTTTCAGGTTAACTTAATAGGGGCTGGACAAAACAGGAATGGACACTTTACAGGAAACAAAATATAAAGGGAATGTTCCTAAACACTTTAACCATTTTGGGAATTTTATAGGAGGAATATAATGCTTTGACTATGATTTTATTGAAGAAATAATACATTTTGGATCATCCCAATGCTTTCATTTTATTGTTAGAAATTCTCCAGGTTTATAAGTGCATGATGCCAAGTTTTAAACATACTGTAATGGAGTCAATTTTCCAACCAGTTCCAGGGAGCCACAAATGCAGAAGTCATTAACAAATAATGGGCTTTGTGTGCATGTTGATTTTTTATTTACTACTCCTCATTTTGTAAAGCATTCCTCAGTCACTGAAAAGTACAGAAAAAGGCAGTACAAACATTGCCTATTCCACTACATACCATACACCTGGATGAAGTTTCTAAAGGAAGAAAGTGGGTGCATGATTTCTGTTAGCTGCTGATGTAAGCTTTTTTCTTTTTAATATTTTGAAATTTGGGACAAATGAAAATAGAATATATCAGATAATATGGTGACTGGAACAACCTAGCTCAGATTAGACTTAGAATTTTTGCATTTAAGAAAAGTTCTTGCATGACTTCAATGATAAGGAAAATGAATGCGTTCCAGAAGTTTTTAAAGGAACCACAGGAATAAGAGGCAGCACCAAATAATTATAAAAAATGTGCACTGTTTCTTCAGTTTGCTTTTTGAAAAATCACTTTCTAACTCAATGTCTTTCCCATGCCTTATACTTGTCTACACAAAAGGCAAACCTTAATTAATGAAAATGTGCAGGTGCAGTAAACAAGCTCAGTTCTTCTGGATGAGTTTACTTCCTTTACTGGGTCAGTTTTGGAACTCGTTATAAATCAACAGAGTCTCTGGCTAGAATTGCAGACACTCCTGTATAAATACTGATAAAATATAAATAGATACTTTTTCTAAAATATGAGCAAGAAAAATAATAAGCAACGTCCATAATGTTTACAACCAGTGCCCAGGCTTTATAAACCAAGGCCCTAAATCCTTCTTAAATGCCTTGCTGTTTTAAGATTCCAGGAACATCCTGCATTTCATAAACACAAGAATGACATTTTAATTTTTTTATAATGGCAAATATGCAAAAAGAAAAAATAAACTCCTTTAGACACAGT
>VXAA01004162.1:957742-975242 GCA_013399115.1 Anseranas semipalmata | reverse complement strand
GTTTAACATTCCATAATTTATCACACGTTACCACATTCTGAGACACCCTATGGGATGAGGCTAAAGGCAAGGAAGAACTATTCTTCCTTCTAGAGTATTCTGTCTTACAGCAAACGTGATCAAACAAAAGTAAAACAAAACTGCCTTCACCAGGGTGCAAAACATACCATATTTTGAACTGTTCTCTCAAGAACATGACTCTTCAGGGGACCAACTGTCTTCAGTCCAGTACTACGGACATCAGGAAAAATGGCACGTGGGCACTCTGAGAAATTAGTCACTCAGCCAGGTCCAGCCTAATGACAATATATTTCATCTTTCTAGACTAAACAAGAAAATCGGAAAGGTCTCAATAAAGAAATTGTCAGTGTCCACTTGAAACTATGTTTATTTTCGAAACCAAATGTGCTTGCTTTGCTTTCTCAAAAAGGACTCTCAAAGGTATCTTCTAAATTTGGCCTTAAACTCTTAATAATCATTTTTTTTTCTCTCTCTCTCTCTTTTTTTTTTTTTTTTTAAATAACTGCTGTCTAGGACTATCCCACAAACTAGACCAAGTTAATAGAAAAGAATTTAAACAAAAACCTTAATGTGTTGAAAGCTCTAACCCCAAACAGATGGGATGCCATTACTAAAAGGCAGGTCCTTAAAATCTATCATCATTATAAAAAGCTTGGACATTGTTAAACCTGGGATGCTGTGTGCCCAGCTGGATTAATTAATACCCACTACTCATTGACCTTTCACTGAGAATGTGGACAATCATTCCCCCAAAGACAGATGATTCTCTCACTTGCCTTACATTGATGATGCATACAAAGCCTTTTGATGCAAAGGGAGAGGGGAAAAAAAATAAGCAGAAGTATACAATCACAGTTCGTGTGATGTTTTCTTCTACATTAAAGCAAAGTTCATAGTACATTCCAAAGATTGTGGGTGACTAAAATCTCAGTGCACAATTTGGAATACCAGCTCATCAGTTACATCTAGCCACTCAATAATACACCAGATTCTCCCTAGACTTACATGCATGCAGCTCTGCTGGCTTCATCGAAATTCACTGAGATACAGACTCTTCTTTAGTGCAAATTATGACCAGCATTTCACAAAATATGGAACTGTTCACATATACTTCGTATGTTATGTTCAAGAATTGTTGAACAGTTTACAGTATTTGTTGTGTTAGACAAGAAATAATCTGTGTTGAAATTTTTACCACATGGAGTCTTTTATAGTGTTGTTCTTTGGTAAACTGTAGTCATTATCTAGCAGCACACCCTGTTGTACATAACATTGGGAAAAAAAAGGGTGAAAAAGGAACCTATCCAAGTCAAACTGCAGGAGACATATAAATTGGAATTAGACCAGGACACTAGGGCTAATTTCCACTATCCTATAAAAGGTACATGATAACTTTAATGACCACAAATGGTCAAAATCCCAGTGTCATGTCTTATCCAACTGAATGCTGACAGCTCCAGCAATGCTGTCCATTAACACCATGCTGGTGAACTTGTATTGATTCTGAAGGCAGGGTACTGCCCACCAGAAAAAAAGGAAAAAAAAAGCTGTGTTTTCTTTTGTTGCCTTTCTTAAAAAGTGATTTATTTCCTATGACCCTGAACCTGAAATCAAAGTGAAATCAAAGGCTAAACAGATATGCTATGGACAAAGGCACTGAACCATCACAGAACTTGACCACATGCTTAATTTTAAGTATTGTGGTAGCTACAATGAACTCAAAAAAATAAGACTGGCCATGCTGGATCAGATTCCTTGGGAAGAAAGTATATAAATGCTACTTCCCTTATTTATACTTCCCTACCTTCTACTCATTTATGGCTCAGGGATTTTCTGATCAGAGATGGCATGTTTTTAATAGCTTTGGATGGATTCTACTTCCATGAACTTGTCTGGTTTGCTTTTGAATCTATGTCAACTTTCAGCATCCTTAACAGACTCTGAAATGGAGTTCCACAACTTAATATCTCAGTGTGGAAAAACATTGTTTCATTTGTTTTGAGCTGTCCTCCTATTAGTTTCACTTGATACTCAGATACCTGCAAAGAGTACACAGTCATTTTCCACTTACCTTTTTCATGGCATTCCCAGTCCTGTAGATCTCTGTCATACTCCTTCAGTTGATTCTTTTCCAGGCTGAAGATCATAATATTTCTCTCATCACATAGAAGCTGCTCCATAGGCCTTATCACCTTTATCACTCTTCCTTTGTCCGCTCCAAAACAGAAGCATTAAAATCACTCACAGCACTGAAGATACAGAGTATACCAGGGCTCTACACAGATGCATAGTCATGTTTTTTTTCTATTTCTTTCCTCATAATTTCTAACTCAGCTTGGTGGTTTTTCTGACTACTGCTGGGCACTAGCTAACAAATTCAATTGAAGTCAATGGAATTGGAAATTGCTCAGCTTCAGGTGTTTAACAAGTACATTGTCAGATCCCCATAACAATAGCCAACTCTCATGAAGTCAACGCATAAGAAAAAGCCATGATGTTTGGGATACTTCTCATCATATTAGAAGATACTGCCTGATATTTGTGATTTTCAACCTGTCCAGCTTGGCTTTCTAATTATAGCCCTGTGCCATACGCAGCATGACATCAAATTCTTCTGTTTGTGCATACATGAGTTGCCAACTAGTTCTTTCTGCATTCTCTGTAGTCAAGAAACAGTAGCTCAAAAGTATGTCTCTCTCCTGGAAAAGCTTGGCAAGAGTCAACGTTGTTCTTACCTCATGAAACTGTGTTTGCAGCAAGATACTGCACTAGTGAGAAAAAAAGTTACGCTTTTTTCTTCTGGAAGTCAAACAAGGAAGGAAAGAGAAAAGATACAGGTAAGGAAAGAGAGCAGAGGTAGAATGAAGAGAGGAGTAGTGGCTAAGAAAAAAGAGAGAGAGAAAGAAGAGTAGAGGAAAGCACATACAATAGCTGCTTAATTCTGAATTATTAAATATAGTGCATGGCTAGATTGTGAGCCTATAATGCCAGTCAATAATACTTCTATCAGTTGTACCTGGAGACATAAATTGATTTAATTAAACTAAGTCCTTCTCCAATCACACACACAAAATCTCAAGCAATCGCTGATTTAACTTAAAAGATTCGCAGAATTCTGAAACTGACTGGAAACTGTCATTCTACATCTCCATTTCACTTTACTGGGTGCCAGGTTCTCCAAGCAGCAGGCAAAAACACCAGAAGCAATGGAAATTTCACAAAAGCACTGACTCTTGCCCCAATTCTTTTCTATATGTCTCCACCAGTAATCCAGCTCTACAGGCTGAACTGCAGCATTGTCTATATTTGTTTAACCTGCTGTCAGAAGTAAGATCTGAAATATGCTTCTTCAAACACCCTGGGAGAGAAATAAGGTTACACGTGTGTTACTGAGAACATAATCTGAATACAACAGAGCTTGTTCTACGGCAATCAATGTCAAAATCATCTGCAAAATCTTTATACCTGGAAGAGATTTCCAAGAAGGAAAGAATTAAGATCACATTTTGATCTTCATAATCAAGACCAGGTTTTAAGCACTGACGAAAAATACCTGCAAACTAAAGTGATTCAGAATTCAACAACAACAACAAAGGTAACATGTCTTTCCATAACCAAACTATGAAATAATAAAAAAGTGCTCTAATAATTCATAACAAATAATGTGTTCAATGAATTACAAACTTCCTTTTTTTTTTTCCTTCAGATTTATTTGTAGTCCATGAGAACTTGCTTGTCAACTGCAACACAAAGACCAGTTAAGACTGGGGAAAAAAAAAAAAAAAAAAAGGTGGCAGGCCTTTTAAAGACTCATGAAGATAACACCATCCTATGCTGTTGCTAAATCCCATTTGGAAGCTATTCAGAGGAATAAAGGTAAACAATATATATTTCATATCTCTCTGTATCTTTATAGAATATTAAGATATAGACATAAAATACAAAACAAAAAGGTTGACAATCTTCAAGACAGATAGCTGACTCCTAAATTTTGCCAGGCTATGGCTTCATCTCTTCAATTATGGCTAGATATGTCGAGTTTTGATCATGTATTGAGATATGTAATTGTTACATGCAATCATACAACCAAACCTATGCCAATGATAAACAAAAATTACATTAAAATAGCTACAGGCTATTCCTGCTAAAAAAATTATGCATCTCTACATCTATTTTATGAAATGTAAAAGCAAGTCAGAGTGGCAGGGATGTGCCACAGGGATGTGCCAAGGATTCTATACATACACACTCTCTACACACTCAACATTGGTTTAAAAAGAGCCAAAGTGTGACAGAAATAAAAATAGATTGTAATTAAAAAAAAAAAAAAAAGTCGTACTGAAGACAAAATGCAAAGAAACGCCATGCAGTTTGAGTAATAAGTTGGAAATAACATGGCATATGAAAAATAATATCATTCCTTCAGCTGCCACTAATTTTTCTGACAGCCTCTCTATCAACTGATTATGTGGAAGTCCAGATAGCAAGTACTATTTTCTTTACTTCATGTAATATAATAAGAGGAGCAACTCCAGAATTCCTCAAAGTGGGCTTAATCCTGCCCTCAGTTAAATTATTTAATATCTCAGCAGAAACGTATTTGGCAACAATATGGCAGATTTGAAAAACCTGTGAGGAAACATATAATTCGAACACAAAGAAATTACTTTGGTTTAGGGGGATATGACAAGAGAACTGAAGGGTGGAAGTCTTTCTGAAACTAAGTCACAAAGATGACCAGAAGGCAGGAGTATATAGTCAGCATTTATTCTTTCCATGCAAGTTTTGGCCTGCATTGTATCAGGAAAGCAAATGATAGGATTTTTTTATTCTGTGTTTTACTGCCCTTCTGAATGCATTCTTCGTATTCGATTGCACCATCTGGTTGGCAATTTGCCTGCATGTCCTTCCTGCTTTCTTGGAAACTAAGTGTGGATGTGCTTAGGAAAGAAATGGTAGATATTGCCACTCAAAGAGTTGCTTTCCTGCACCATTTTAATTCTGCTCCCATTCTTGCCCCTTTTCTTCCCTTGTATCATCATGTTTCTTGCTTCTGAGTCCCCCAGTGGCCATTTATTGGGTTACCTTCAGTAGTGGAGATTTCAAATGTTTAAATTTCAAATAGCTTTTTAAATAAATGTTTCCATGTATTCTCTCTGTAAATGAAAATCTTTTGTGTGTGTGTGTGTGTTTTTTCTTTTGTGTGTTTGTTTTTCTAATTTAAGGTATATAACACCACTCTGTTTTATCACATGTTAATATGTCCAGACACCTGCTGCTTCTCTTCTCTTTCTCTACCTTTTCAAACTATTTGTATTTTTGAATAAGTCCATGTTTTAGGAACTTATTTCCCACATATCTTTTTTGTTTGTGTGTTCTTTAAAAGGTCTTTTCTCAGAAACACTAGCAGCTCGCTCTAAGGACAATATCTTGATAACAAACCCAGACCTTTCATTTTTAAAAATTTATTTATATCATAAAATTGTATCAGCAAAATAGTGGCACTGCTTCCACTACAGCATTCCCTTTAACCACAAGATAGCTGGGAGATACCATGGGAGATGGAGGACCTTTCACAGTTTTTAGCAGTGTCCTCCAATGCTTCAGTGCTTTGTATAATTTTGGACCTTGCACCCGGACTGTGTACACAAAGTAATCTAGCTCACAGTTCTCCAGACTAGCAAGAAGCTGTTTAAAGGCTTAAGATAAGATCCAGGAGAAGTCTTAGATAGGAGACAAGTACTAACACAAAATTCAGATCCTTCAAAATGTCAGTTCAGCAAGCACCTAATCCAATAGTTTATGGGCTATGACTGCCAACGTCACAGGCCCAACAGTTCTTTTGTAGAGAGCTCTTAACTACCTAAAGGTTTACTTTTGGGTATGCCTAGAAGTACTCATTCTTCACAGTGCTGATAAACTCAATGCTCGGGTCAGACCTTAATCCTTGTTGGATTCACAAGTATTCTTCTGTCTACCACATTGCCTCAGATAGATATGCATCATCTGTCTCATTAGGTTCCTTACAAAATACAGAGTTAGAAAACAGGATGGCACTATACCATGTGTGTTTTGAGCTCCTACAAAAGGTATCTGAGCTATACCTACCTTAGAGACTAACAAGTCATTTCAAAATACAAAATCTTATACATAAATTGCCCAGAATACCCAGCTGTCAGAGAATAAAAGAACTGGCTAGTAGCACTGATGGGATTGAATTCAATCTTCTCTCATTTTGGGAGAATGAATTAAACACTAAGCTACTGGATAAAAGAGAACTATGACTACCACTGCTCCAAAGGAAACCCAAGTCCATGGGTAAGTGGAAACCTTCATAGACTGTTTTAGGTCTCTCCCTAAAGAGCTCCCAAATACCCTGTTTTTACCTACAAACATCATCCTCGTGCACTGTAAAGGCATCTAAGCTGTGAATTACACAAAGGAGTTAGGCACTGGAGCATTCAGTCTAAGGTGGGATGCCCCCTTTCTGCTCCAGAAACCTTTACCCCTTGCTGTCTGGCAGTTCCAGCCATGTCAAAGGGCTGCAGTCCAACAACACATCAGTGTGACTGCTTGCACAAGGTGCTCTGGGGGGACCAATCGTACGTTTTGGATGCATTGACCAATGCACCTTCCTTCACCCTGCTGCCTCCATTTCTTTCCACCTTCTCTTCAAATAAATAATAAATAAAGCAATAAAATTATGACCTACAAGTCACAAATAAACCTTATTCATTCAGTTTAGATAAGTGGAAAAATGTGCTCTGTGAGCAGTGCAATTTATGAAGTGGATGTGTATGAGTAGGGAAATCTGTAAACACCTCAAGAAAGCTGTTTTTTTCCCCTTTGCTCAGAAATGTCTTGACTTCGACTTTACACATAATACTTTTACATCTACTGCACATCTCTGAATCTGCTTGCTCTCCTTTAGAACCAAGCTCTGCCATTATTCTCTAACTGCTGGCTGGTGCAGAGGCAGTCTTCTCATTTCTGAGCTATGTATGAATTAATTGAGTGCCATAACATTTGCTGAGTATTTTTCTAAATGGTTCTTTGCTACCTTGACATAAATAATCATAGAAAATGATTATTTTTTTTTAATGGGAAATGTCCCTGTTTTTTCCATTAAGAATCTACTTTTGGTTATGCCAAAGCAGTGCAACTGGCAACAGCCCATATGTTGAACACTGTTCTGTGCAGTTATGCCTGTGAAAGCTCTTGCAATACTGAAGGAACACAGGCTTTTCAATAGGATGCAACATATATATTTTTATACAGAGATTATAAAATAAATGTAGAGGACTCTTAAAAACATTCCAAGTACAAAACAACAGTTTTCAGCATTAAAAAGACATTACCATAGTTAATATATCCATAGTGTCTTAAATACAACCGTTATTCTACATTCCAACTATTGAGACATACTGCAGTATCCAATATGTCAGAGCACTGTAACTGTTAGTAAATGATGACTTTTTAATGGGAAACCCTGTACATGTTAAAAATATGATACTCTCCCTAATCCTATGTAACTAGATATATCTTATGCAGATCATGAAGATTTAGAAACCTCTGAAAAACAGATGTGCCAAGCAACCCACTAAAAGCAAGCATATATTGAATTTATTTATTAATTTATACAGTGCCCATCTCAAAGCAGAGTCTGGAATCCTATACAGAATAAACAAAAATTAAACCAAACTGGGCTGAGAGCCAAGAGAAATCAGCCATACCAATAAAAGTGGGGGAGTACACGAGAAAACCATTCCAAAAAGATGTATGTGTGTCTCTAGATATTGTGCTTAGTGGTCAGATCACAATATCAATCCTGGAAGTAACAGAATTACAATTTACAGTAAGGATACTAACATTTGGGGGGGTAATTATGACAGAGTTAATTTACAACTATGGAAAGCCACTGAACAGAGGCGATTACAGTGGAGGAAATACAAAGTGTGTGAATTTTGAATGAAGACTGAGTATATATACTGTTACACAACATCTACATGATTTCAGCTCTAACTATTGATCATATTCCATTTTATCCTCTGTTCGTAATATGTAAACAAGAAGAAAATATTGCAAATATCATGTGAGGGCTTTCTGGTGGGTATTCCCTCAAATATACAAAACTCTTATTCTATCACTGTCCTCCTTCCCATATTTTATTTATAACACATCAGGGTTTTTAGTCCTTTTTAAAATTTTGATGACTTAGATGAATAATGATGAGGTAGCTGCCTAAATACAGAGCTACTACGAAGAAATGCCTCTGAGATCTAGACAGAGGACAACAGAGAAACATATTTTATTTTTAAAAGGCACAAAGATGAAGCTACGCAATTAAAATGGCTTTTGCCTGTGCAACCTCTCCTGATTTTGACTCGTTTTTTCATTATTATGTTATTTTATCCATATCACTCACAGGGTGAGCTTTACAAACATTTTTTTTTTTTTTTTAAAGTCTCCCTCCCAGGATAGCCCAGTATCAGCTCTGCTTGTGACACTCAGAATTTTACATGTTTATTCAGTGAAGACATTTGCAGTAACTCCCCTGCTCTCCAACTCATCTACACAGTTTCTCAGAGTTTCTGCCAAAAACAATCCCCTCCTTATAAAAGTAATGACAACTACAGCAATAGGTTCAGATTCCTTTACCAAGGAACAAGATTTTAAACCATATTTAACACCCAAATCCTAATTACAGAAAATCATAACATTTTTTCTCTGTCACCTAGTAGTTTTGATCTATTTGTAAATAGATGAAGTTTTACTGAATGCGAGTGTTACAGTAATACTGCCAAAAGTGTCACTGCTACTGATGCTGAGCCCAAGAGAAAACAAACACAGCTGAGACATGAAAAAGGTATATGCTATAAATAGTTGCAAAGAATGAATAGTAATCAATAATATGTGACCTAACTCAATTAACTTTACATTGCTTATAATATAAATACACCAAGAAATATTATTCTGAAAAAATACTTAAAATACATAATTTTTAAAATACTGTTTTCAATGTCTTTCCAATTCATTTAGCATTTTGATAATTGCTAGCTAAATTCTGAAACAACATGACTAGTTTAATTAATCTCGTATAAACATAATATAAAGGAACAAGTTATCCCAGATTTCCTCTTAATTATTATTATAAAAAGATCTTTCAAATTAGTAGATAGGACAGTAAGTCAAAATCTTTGACACTATTGCATAAAGCCCTCACAATTAACATTACATCTGGTTTCAAATATTGATATCTATATCTACATCTAAATATTTATTTCAAACACTAAGTTTGCTTCATTAACAACATGCTACATTTTCAGGGGAGGAAGCTTCCCCTCATGCCTCTCCATGCATATTGTACGTGCATATCCAGGAGTGCAGAGAAATACTCATACACACACACAAACCATTTTTCCAGGGAAAGTTTAGCACATCTTTAGCTTCTACGATTAAAAAACATTTTCCCTTTCATGTTATTAGGAATCTCTTATTGATTTAGATCACAGCTGAATCCCTGAATCAGCTTTATCAGAGATGGAGCTGTTCATACTTCTAATTATAACACACTGTTTTCATTTGCCCTTTACTCTAAGCAACTATAACAGATTAGGATACAATTTTCTCTCCTGTGTGTTTGCTTCCAGATAATTACTATTTTCTGAAAGTTTCAGCCAACAGCTCATTCCAAAAATATGGCAAAGGGAATACAGGATGTTTTGCCAGGGCTACTAAATTTTGGTAACTCGTTCCTTTAACTGCCTTTGCGTTCCCAAACTTGAGGACAAAGGTACAAAAAATAGTGGCAGGGAGGGAAGCTGGAATGGTCAAAGAGAGAAAGTACCTGAAAGAAAAAGTTGCAGGGAATTTCCCACCTCTCTAAAAATTCTGCCTTAAATTAGGCAAGTCCAAAACAGGAGAAGAAAAAAAGAGGAAAACCCCAAAATGTACCAAATTGATTCTCCAATACTTAGAACAACTTACAGAGCTATACTGCAGAGCTCCAGCAATGCTCTGACCGAATCATGGGATCACTCAAGTTGGAAGGGACCTCGGCAGGTCTCTACTCCAATCTCTTGCTCAAAGCAGGGTCAACCCAGAATTCAGATCAGGTTCCTTAGGACTTTGCCCAACTGGGTCTTGACAACCTCCAAAAACTGGAGACTGCACAACCCCTCTGTCCCAAAGTTTAACTATCATCTTAGTGATCTTTTTCCTCATATCCATGCAGATCCTCCCCTGTTTCAATTTGAGCATTATCTTTGTTTTGCCACTATGCAACTATGCAGTATGCTCTTGGTAACCTCCTCTGCTGCCTTGGAAGGTGTGGAAAAAATGGCAAGACCAGACTAGCTGCTGTGGAGAAAATAAGGACGTGAAACCTGGATTGCTATAGAGACAGAGAAGGAATTATATGACATACACTACACTGGTCTACACTGTGAGACCACTCTGGGAAATGGCTAGGATGGAAACAGAAAGATTGAGCATGGAAATGTGGAGTAAGAGACAAATTCTGTAGTTCATGTGTTCCAGAAACTCTGAGCTATACATGTACTATTGACCACAAATACAGACATAGTCTGATCACAGTATCTCATCACAGGCAAGGAAAAATAGTTGAAACTTTGGATTTAATTCATGTATGCCACAACTAAAAATACTAGCAGTACATCATTTCAAGGAAATACTATAATAAATATTTGTGATGCATGATGAATACTACTGAAAAAGTTCACTAAGAATGATCACTGTCTTCAAAGCAGGATACAAATATTGTACAGGAAATAGGGCCTGAAGATCACACCTTAGCCAAGGAAGGCAAAAATAATGAATAAATGCTCACTGAACAATAATTCATTTTATGTGCCAAATCAGGTTTGTTCCCCCAGAAACAAATAGTGCTCTGATCATGTAGTTAGCATTGTATTACTGTAAGTATAGACAAGGGAGATGAACTAAGGGTATTAACTTAATTCCAGCATTTTCTAACTTAGAAGTTACTAAACTAACTTTGCAACTTTAAGATGTTCTTTTAATGCAGTTCTCTGTATGTAACAGTAAAGCACATATCTGTTAACTGATTTCAGTGTCAGGGAACAACCGATAAATTAGAAGTGCATAGTCATGAAAAGCCATTCGCAAGCCAGCTGTGATGACTGCTGTGGCATTTCCCATGATTTACAGGTCTGAATTACTATTTATTAACATTAATTTCTCAATGTGCAACCATTTTTTTCTGGCATTTTCAGAGGTCAGCTCTTGTACCAAGTAACTTAAACCTGTTTTCTTATGGAGCCTGTTTAAAATCTCATTATTGAAAATGGGAACAGTTCAACTGATGTGGGTTGAAATCAATGGATTTTGAAAGAATGTCCATATTTCAGAATGTATAAGCTACAACTCAGCTAGGTACTTGGTATGTGCATACTAATTGCCTACTAATAGTCCTTTTGATATCAGTGGGACTACCAATATTCTTGAAATGATTCAAACATTGACCTATAATGCCAAGTAAGAGTTCACACTAAACTAGGGAAAAGAAAGGGACAAGAAAGGCTAGGCATGTGATAAGCAATGAATGTGTTATTTTATTACAGGCTGTGCAAACAGAAGAAAAGAGACAGAAGAGTATTAGTAAATGGTAAGGGAAAGAGTTTAAGAACGTATACTCAAGATGCACATAAAGCCTATAAAAAGTTTCTCATTCTTTTTTCCCCCCCAAGAGCTCAGCAAGAACTTTTGTGCTGCCAGAACTTGCAGCTTAGTGGCCCGTGAGAATCCTGCCTTTTAAGCAGCAACTTGAGAACAACAGTGCTCACCAATGAAGTTTGAAGCAGTGGCATAAAGAATCTGAGATTTGTCTATTGCTTGTTTGGTACAGACAAACAGTGCACCATTTAATTCCCTGTTCTTTACTAGACAATATAATGGGAAAGTGAGCTCTAGTTTATGCAGCAGTGAAACACAGCAGAATTCATTTTGACCAATGATGTAGCAAACACGTCAATATAATCCATTGTATAAAAGTTGGGACCAAGTCTGCAAAACCTCATTCATGTGAATAATCCTACCAATAGAGAGCCTAGATTAAAGGATACACATACATACATATAAAACCAGCAGAGTTAGGGTTTTAAACTCATCATCTTAGAGAGAGATAATGTTCATATAAACATCCAAACTTCTGGGGCACTCATTAGAAGCAAAGCGCAAAGCTCTTGGGGGTCTCATGACCGTTAGCATGCTGGCACATAACTCTCTCTGTGAAGTAATCAAGCTCTTTTTCAGAATTATATGATCATCCCTGTGTATACCCCAGCTTCTTAAAATTTGCAAAAGCTTACTAGCTCTTGATTTACTACTTTTCTGGGGTTTATCAACTGCTTTTAATTTCTTGGCACACTTCTGAACTCATCTGGCTAGTAGTGTGAACCCAGTGATCTTGGCATCGAGAATTCTGTCTTAAAAAGCCAAATACCTTTCTTACTGTCAGGAGCAGTTCAAGCTTTCAATACACAAAATTGTTCTCTCCTGCCGCATCCACACATGCACACACACAGAAATAACCATGGTCTCAGCACACACACAAATGACCCTATTGTATTTCATTTTCTGTGTCACACTTAACCTCACTATTTTAAAACCAATGTTTCCTATATACAATGGTAATTGGAAATGGCCTTCAACAGCCTCCCAAGAACACAATTATATTATATAATGATATCTGAGAATTAGCAAGACACCGTATCACCTTGTTTATCCGTAAGGAAAGGGGTATGATGAATGAGAAAGCCTGATCCTAGCTAATGCCTTTCTGACCACCAAAATTCAGTAAATGGATGATCCTAATTGCTTCCTAGTGCACCTGAAATACCATATTCACAAAACTTTCCTCTTATAATCTATATAGACAGTCCTATTTAAAAATAAAATCCATCTGCGTATGCTTCAGGCCTTACTTTAATGAAATTCTATCCTTATTGTAGATATGGCCACACAGAAACCATGGAAGTGACACTACAGACCAGGATTTTCACTTATGTAAAATGCTGTTTTAAGGAAATCCCGACATTTTGCTAAAGTAATCAACCTTGAACTTACTGATAGGTAAAACACTAACTTCCCCTTTGCCAAACCCCAGGGAATGCACAACTGTTTAATCTTGCATGTTTTCATTGAACTATTTTTTAGATGATTCAGAGTAATCACAAACCTTATTTAACAGACAATGCATCTTTATTGTTTTGCCTTTTTCCATTAAATTTTATTTGAGGATGAAAAAACTATATATATGCTTTTCCATCCCAAAGTGCAAATGCTATTTGTAGCTTAGATCTATGTTAAAATGTACTATGAGCGTTAATTTATTAATTGCTTTAATTGACACAGAGAAACTAAGCATCTTGAGGTTTCCCAATTCTAATGAGATCTCCAGCGCCCAGTATTAAGTCATCAAAACAAACTTACCATAAACTGTAGTTTGCACTAGCGATGCATAGTCACAGAGGCACCACTTCTCATGAAGATGGTACATGTTAGTGATTCCACTGCACTGCTTGTTTTGCTACTTAACCTGTTTTTCCTTGCAAGGGAGAAGTCCGCTACTCTCTCATGCCTTAAGCACACTTGGAACTACAACTCTGCTGCATAATGAACATGCCTGTTGCTGCCAAGGTTCAGAAAACATTTGGACACAGGTGTCGGTTCCTTGTCAGCCTCTGGGGCCAATAAATGGAATCTCTACAATGTAAAATGAGACAATACATTCACAAAGTCATTATGTTTTCCCAGAACATGCAAAGCTCCAAAATAAATGCATTTCAAGCCTTATAACACCCCCATATTCATAGGGCTCATTACTGTTTTTAATTTTGCTTGCTGCTTATTTACTGTTTACTCTCCTGCTTTACTGCCCGGGTGAAATTGCTGTTAATTGATACCCCAAACGGAAAGAGACAAAAAGAAAAGGAACACAAATCCAGAGATACTTAGTCCCTAACTAATCCCACCACAGACTCACTGTTGCCAAAAAGGCACCATATTAAAAGGTTAAAAGAACTTCTTCCAAGTTTCTGTATCCTCTTTAATATCTCTTGTCAATCTTTTAAAGTGGCTTTTTGGCAGTGAAAGGAGCCATCTCTATCCTGTGACAAAATACTTTCGACAGAAGAGATGACCTTATGAGCAAAATGATGATGTCTCTCTAATGACTGCAGCTGTCTTAGCGTTATTTTCATAGACACAAAGTCCCTCCGAGGAATGAGAAATACTACAGCTTTTCCCTGCAACTAAATTTTTTATCCCCTAAAATAGCAGGATTATCAGTAGACTCTCATGCATTAGGTTTCCCAGGATGCCTTCCCCATGATTCTTTAGTAATTTTTGAATAGCACATTGCCCAAGGTACAAAGCCCCACTCCCACATGTGGCACAAGAGCTTCACTTGGTTTTGTTCTTTTTAGTGAATTGTATTCTCCTAATATTGAAAAATCTCTGCCATCCCTTGAAAATCCTGCTGAATAGCCTCCACGCTGCTCTCTTACCCCAGTGCCACCTGTAGCCATCTCCAGTGAGAGTGCTACCAGCTTACATCTATCAGGCTACACAGATGCCAGCTCTGCTCAGTCTCAGAACACTTCAACAAACCCAGCCTGTTCCATGCATAATTTCATGAGGTTTAACCCTCATATTTTATGATGACTTAAAAACTGCTTGTCCATCAAAGTTATCTGTAAATTTGCATAAGCTTTTGTGCATGCGAATGTGTGCTTTTAATGTTTTCGTTTTAGTTCAGTCTCATTCTACTGAACAATATTTCAATAAAATCGCAGATATTGCCAGACGGTATTGGGTGACAGTGGACAAGGTGGATATATTAGCATACAAGTAGTTCACATTTCACTGAAATAAAAGACACTTCCAAATTGTCTAGTTTGGGCTTGTAGGCTAAGAATAAAGATCAGTAAAGTTTTCACAAGGTATGTCAGAATTACAAAGATAATAATATCTGCACAGTATCACTGCTTAGCCTTGCTTTTCCATGCATGGCACTGTTTGCTTATAGTTTTTCTCACCCTGTTCAATGTTTTATGTACAAAATGTACAGCTCTAATACATTTATATAACACATCCTGAAGCCGACAAAGAGTTTTTAAATTAATTTTGTCTCAAAGTTCTCTCACATAGCAAACCAATAAAATACACAACACACAAACAATGAGGACATTGAGGTACAGAGGTAAATTTGACTTGCTCAATATCCTGAGGAAAACTGGTAAGAAGACATAGCTCACTTCCCCAGCTCAGTGCTGTATGCTAGTAGAAAGCACTAGTGGTATGCAAGTACTAATCACCACCGTGAAGGCAGTTTTTCAAAATGCTTTCTTTTACCTCATGAAATCTGCAGTTATCCAAAATGCAAGCTTCTGGGAAGCTAAGGAAAATTTTATTTATTTTATATTTGATTTTAATTGGATACCAAAGTATTTTATGCAAAACAGAAGAAAACAAAACAAAACAACAACAAACAAACAAAAAGAAACACCTGTCCTTAGGACTAGGCTCTCTATTAAACAACAATCCTGAGAAAGTCTGTCTCTTCAGGTAACTTCACCATCCACTGAAGCGTCACTCTAGTGTGAGGGTTAGCTTTTGGTAGTTCAAAATGGCCCTTACATCGCTCTGTGATGTTGATATAGCAGAGAACAGAGAGCTTGCCAAGGATGCCCAGATTCCAACCCAGTTCACAGGGACAAGAGCTCTCTTGGAGCTGGCACAAATTCAGTGTTAACCTCAAACTTCAATTCATAGATTCTTCCCTCCCACAAGAAAATGACAAATTCTCGATTTTACCCATTATCAATGTGCACCTCAACATGACAGTGTCACCAGTCCTCAGAAGTATGTAGCAGGGTCGACAGTTTTGGCACAGATGTCACAAAATCAGCAAAGTACAATCCACCTGCATCCCAACAATAAGCACGGGATAGCAAGCCCTCCACTAAATAAAGCCTTCTGTGACTAGCAAAATTATGCCATAAAATAGGTACGATCAGCTTATAATGATAAAGAATGGTATACGATTATTCATTTCCTTAGCAAGAAAACAATCAATTTGGCAAAGCAAGAAAATCAATAAAACATCAGCCATCCCCCAGCCACTGCTTGCTTTCTTCCACTCTAGATCCTTACATCTTGTGATGGCATAAATGACAAGATCAGAAACGATGGTCACACTGTTCCTTCAGTTTTCCCTCAGGAGCAGGAGCAGCAGAGAAGATTTCTAAGGGTGAAATCATACAAAAAAAACATACACTCCGCTGTTTAAAGAAAATTTCAATTTGAATCTTATTGATAAAGTGAAGAAATGGTGAATAAGTTCTGTAAACAGAACACAATAGATTGATTTTTGATACTGTCTTTATCAACCAACAGTGCAAAAACAAACGATCACTTTGGTCTGTGGCAGGCAGCAACTGCTGAACTACTTTTCAATATCAACATCTGAGACAATTAGTGGAACTCACAGTAATTTGGTATTGCATATGAAATAA
This sequence comes from Anseranas semipalmata, assembly GCA_013399115.1. NCBI lineage: Eukaryota > Metazoa > Chordata > Aves > Anseriformes > Anseranatidae > Anseranas > Anseranas semipalmata. Next base: position 958,662 of record VXAA01004162.1, on the reverse strand, counting down.
TAATAGACTGCTGAGTCATGATGTCATTTTGAGTTTCATAAGACAAATGAAGTTGTAAGTTGCAAAACTACAATTTCTTCTGCCTACCAGAGAAAAACGCCCTTTCAAACCCACATTATCTATTAAATACAGAGGCATACGTAAGTAGTCACAAACACAATTCGTATGTGTGGAAAAAATCTCAGGTCTAGTATATTTTTAATACAATAAACATCATGGTATAGCTTGTTAAGTTGGCTACTAAAAGAGATATATCTATTGACAGTCACCACATAATTTTGAGATGCTTTAGGATTTTTACACTGATATTCATAAATTATTTCTCAATCTACCTTGCTATCATACCATAATTACAAATACTAATTTATTAATTGTTAATAGCTGTTATGAATATAATTTAACAGTAATTTATATCAACTTAAAATAAATGGAAATTAATAGAATTTAACTTGTCTGAAAATTTTGTTCATGTAAATTAAGATTAAGGTAATAAAATTAAAAAAAAACAGGTGCAACTGATATTACTACTAAAACATTTTTGCAGTTAATTCAGAATAATTTTCTCTTTCAAAATCACATCTTTTAGTAATTTTCACTAGCAGGTAAACACTTTAATACCTCATTTCTAAATATTAATATTGCATTTTTTTTTCCAGTGGATTTTAGTTCCATAGCTTTAAGTGAAAGGTCTCAGATTAGCTGATAAAAATAGCAGTTTCTAATAAGATTAACCCATTCCTTTGGAACCTTGCAAATTAGTCAAACATATTCCTTATAAACACAAATAGAAATAAAATGGGTAGGCCTTTTGTATGAATAACTCTTGCTATGCAAAATGATTGTTCATGGGGCTTAATCCTGCCTCCATTAAAACGAATTATTCATCAGCTGCAATGTAATTGCAATATAGGATCGCTAAT